>NW_004624992.1:66955-116942 GCF_000247695.1 Heterocephalus glaber | reverse complement strand
TGTCTTGTAGAATTCAGCAGTGAAGCCATCAGGACCTGGGCTTTTCTTGTTTGCTAAGTTTTTAATTACATTTTGAATTTCATTGATTGCTTTTGGGTTGTTTAGAATTTTTAGGTCTTCTTCGTTCATCTTTGGTAATTCATACATGTCTAGGAATCTGTCCATTTGTTCTGTGTTTTCCATCTTATTGGCTTATAGTTTCTCAAAGTAGGTACTGATGATCCTCTGGATTACTGCTGGGTCCATTGTAACTTCACCCTTTTCATTCCTAATTGCATGGATTTGGGCCTTTTGTTTCCTTTTTCTGATAAGGTTGACTAAGGGTTTGTCAATTTTGTTTGTTGTTTCGAAGAACCAACTCTTGGCTTCATTGAATTTTTGTATCGTTCTCTTAGTCTCCATTGAGTTGATTTCTGCTCTAATCTGTATAATTTCCTCCCTTGTATGAGCTTTGGGTTTGTTGTGCTCTTCTTTTTCGAGAAGCTTGAGGTTCAGCATCAGATTGTTTGATTGGGCTTGCTCTGTTTTCCTAATATAAGTATTCACTGCTATGAATTTCCCTTGTAAGATTGCTTTCATTGTGTCCCATAGATTCCTGTATGTTGTAATGTCATTGTCATTTAATTGAAGGAATTGTCTGATTTCTTCTTTAATTTCCTCTGTGACCCATTGATTATTCAGAAGTGTATTGTTCAATTTCCATGTCTTTGTCAAATTTTTGTGGTTTCTTTTGCTATTGATCTCCAATTTCATCGCACTATGGTCTGATAATATATAGGGGATAACTTCATTTCCTTTGCCCTTACCTAACATGTTCTATGAGTGAGTATGTGGTCTACTTTTGAGAGAAACCTGTGTGCATCTGAATAGAATGTGTATTCTGATTTTGTGGTTTGGAACACTCTGTAAACATCTTTTAAGTTCATTTGTTCAAGAGTTCAATTGAGTTCTAGTATTTCATTACTTATTTTTTGCCTAGTTGATCTATGTATTTGTGACAGTGGGGATTGAGGTCCTCCATTACTATTGTATTAATGTATATATGACTTTTCATTTCCGTTAGTATTTGTTTTATATAGTTGGGCACAGTAGTGTTTGGAGCATAGATACTCATGATTGTCATCTCTTCCTTTTGGATTTTTCCCTTTACAAGGATGTAGTGTCCTTCTTTGTCTCTCTTAATCAGTTGTTCTGCAAAGAGAATAGCTACTCCTGCTTTTTTTCGTATTCTTGTCACATGGAGTATTGTTTTCCACCCTTTAACTTTCAGCATATGAGTTTCTTTTTGCATTGTGTTTCTTGTATGCAGCATATTGTTGAATCTTGCTTCTTGACCCATTCTGCCAGTCTATTT
The DNA here is from genome assembly GCF_000247695.1 of Heterocephalus glaber. The sequence goes on along the minus strand of NW_004624992.1, from coordinate 115,588 downwards.
CTTTTTATTGGTGAATTGAGACCATTAACATTGATGGTTATAACTGATACGTGTTGACTTATCACTCTCATGACTTTTTCTTTTTGTTGGATTCTTCCCCTTTACGTTTAATTTCTTGTCATACCTAATGGATTCATTCTGCTGTGCTTCCTGGGGTTGTGATCCTCCTTGTCTTTTCGTAGAATATTGTCTAAAATTTTTTGGAGTGCCGGTGTGGTATTTGTGAAGTTCCTAAGGTGCTCTTAGTCCTGAAAGTATCTTATTTCTCCATCCATTTTGAAAGATAGTTTTGCAGGGTACATCAATCTGCATTGGAGGCTGTTTTCCTGTAAAGCTTAAAATATGTCACTCCAAGCTCTTCTTGCCTTGAGGGTTTGCATTGAGAAATATGCTGTGATTCTGATGGGCTTTCCTTTGTATGTGATTTGTTTCTTTTCCCTAACTGCTTGCAGAACTTTTTTCTTATGCTGGGTTTCTGGAATCTTAACAGTTTTATGCCTATCTGTACATTTTTGTTTTTATTATTAAGGCTATTTCGAGTCCTATATGCCTCACTTATCTGTATGTCAAGTTCTTTTCCCCTGCTTGGGAAGTTTTCTGCCATTACTTCTGTGTACAGTTATTTTATGTCATCTTCATTCTCTTGTTTCTTTGCTGACTCCAGTCAGTCTTATGTTGTTCTTCTTTGCATTGTCTAGCAGCTGCTGGATTGATTTCTCATGGTCCCTTACAATTTTGATGCAATTTTTCTTTTCCTGGTCACTAATTGCAATCTTATCTTCTATATCTGAAATTCTGTCCTCACATTGGCTCATTCTGCTGTGTAGACTTTCAGTGGAGTTTTTGATCTCCTGGAAACCTGTTTGTATCTGTTTTATGGATTCCATTTTTTTCCTATGTTGGGCTTCCATCACGTTTCTGAGCTCTTCTCTAGATTTATTAATCATGTCTTGCATTATGAGCATAGTCTCTGCTGTTATCTGAGAAATTATTTCTGATTTCACTTTTTCCAGATCCTCTTTTGTTGTCAGTCCCTGGAGTCCAGGTGGTTGAGGGTCAGAGTGTTCCTTCTCATTTCCCTTTGGGTTTGCTGTAGGTGATCTTGAAGTCTAGTTTTGAGATTTGTTTATGTGTCTTCTCACTTCGATGGGGGTGTGTGTGTATGTTTGGGTGCTATTGGCACCCATGTGGCTCACCTCCTGTGCACTGGGAGCAGTGTTACGGCCTCCCAGAAGCCCCTTCTTCTGCGCTGAGAGTGGTGGAATGATGGCCTGGAAGCCTCTTCCTCTGTGCTGGTAGCGGTTTAATGGCGGCCCAGAAGCCCCTTCCTCTGTGCTGGGAGCAGTGATACGGTGACCTGGAAGCCCTCCCTCTGCACTGGGAGTGGTGGAATGGTGGCCCGGAAGCTCCTTTCTCTGCACTGGGAGCAGTGGAACAGCAGCCTGCAAGCCCCTTCCTCTGCGCTGGGAGCAGTGTAACGGCCTTCACTTTCTTTAATAACACCAGAGGAATTTTCTTTTGATTTCTCTTGAATGGACATCACTCTCAAAAAATGCCTTCCTGTTCTGAGTAATTTTTAAGAGGACTTCTGAGTCCTGCTGTGTGCAAATGTTGAGTATCTAGTATAATACTGAGGAACAGGTCTTAAAAATAAACTTTAAGTGATGCTGACATGCATTTTCAACAAAAATACTAGTTTGCTTCAAATAAGGTCTGTGTCATAACTAGAACATGAAAAAAGCAGGGATGAATGCTGATAGTTGCTTTTCTTAGCAAGGCAACAGAAATTTGAAGAAAATTTATATCTTATTTGATATTTTTAGAATTTTTTAATGAAAAACTTAATTCACATTCAGTCTGTTTTGCTAACTTTTAATTAATGTTAGTTTCAGGCCTAGCCCTATTGCCGGAGGAGTTAATTATCACTGACCTGACTATTTTGACACAATTGTTCAAAACTCTTTTCTTCTCAAGTCTACAGTTACTGGGTTTTGACTCATGTGAAACATGTCTTATGGCTAATACATTTCCTTCCTTGTTTGTTGAGTCTGTTTGTTTGTAGTTCTTGTTTAATTTCCTTCGTTTAATGAAATAGTCTATTGATAGATTTCTTTTTGTGCTGCCATTTAATTCTTTTCCCACAAGAAAGAATTGATGTTTCAGCCACTGTAACTCATGAAAATCTGATAAAACTATTCCTTGTAAACCTGCTTTTAACACATACACAGCACCTGTTTACTGCAAAGGCCATGTGTCCTATCCTCACTACTGCAAAAGAAATAATAATAGGGTCCATGGATTTAGCTCAGTGGCTCTGCTGCCTGCCTTGCAAGCGCAAGGTCCTGAGTTTGATCCGTGGTACCAAAAAAAAAAGTAATAATAACAAAAATATATGATTTAATTGCCCTTACTGAGATGGAAATCATGGATCACTTTTTAAATTGATTGATGATGCACCTACTGAAGCATTCTTCTAATTACTTCCTGTATATTTGGGAATCTCTGCTCAGCCCAGGCGCTGGTCTGACTGCAACCGGCAGCTGCCTCATATTCGGGTCTTGCCAGAGCTCAGCTGCTCTGGAGGAGTCTGTTTCTTGTTTTCAGGTTGGTGGAGAAAGGAGACTCTGTTTCCCCAGGTTTTAAATTCCGTTTTCTGAGAATTTTTACATAATCAAATAAATACAGTATGTGATTGTAGAGAAAAATGAAGCTGAAGATGGCTCTACTGTAGTTCAGGCTGTGTGTGGGGATGATTTCCAGACTACATTAAGTTTGAGTTCAGCAGAATGTGAGCGCAGATGCACCTCCTAGTCTCCATGTAAATAACTAACATACCTAAGGTCAATACTAGCAAAAAGCTGCTATTCTGTATTTTTACTGTAAATCTAGACTGCCACAAGGGCTGCTGGGCTGGCTGGAGGACTGAGAGCTACTTGGGAACAGCTGGACAGATAAAATGAACTGAACTGAGCTGAGCTGCAAGAACAGCTAATTAAGGTTTCTAACCCAGTCAACAGCTCTATATCTCTCCTTTGAGCTGCCCAAATCTCAAGTTAACCTTCGCAGTCTAAACTGGTGACAAGACAGTGAATCAAACAAACAGACAAACCACATTTCTATCTATCTATCTCCCAAGATGTACTTCAGACCAACGTTGTATCTTAAAGGTCTTGAATATATTGCCAAATCCTGAAAGTGTTTTATTTGTTGGCTTTATAGGATAGCTCTTGTCCTCATGGTCTTCGTTAATTACGGAGGAGGAAGATATTGGTACTTCAAACATTCTAGCTGGAATGGTAAGGTATTTCCTACAGGTAGCATTGCTTATAGACCCAAAGAAGAGGTTTTGAATAGCATGACGTAAAGCTAAAAAACTAGTTCACATACTTTTAGATTGGTTCTCCATGTCTGGCTATGGTTAGGAAATACGCCAGTCCCAGAGATTGTTTTAGAATCTCAAGGGAGGGAGGGAGGGAGAGAGAGAGAAAGAGAGTGAGTTACCTCTGTGTGAGTTGCACTCTCTGTATCCATATGTACTAAAGTCCATTTTGGATTTGGAAGTGTTTATAGAGTTCTCTTTTTTACTATTTATACATATTTTGTTCTGCAGGACTGACAGTGGCTGACCTTGTATTCCCATGGTGAGTTTGCAATCTACTATCAACTTTTCAATAGGTCATCTCTAGGCCTTTGTCTTTCAGATGATGCTGGAGTCCCTCTCTCAGACTAACCTTGAGCTTGGGACCACAAACAGGCCGGTGTTTGCTTTTATGAACAAAGTTGTTACTGGATTATTTATTTATTTATTTGTTTAATATTGGGGATTGAACCTAGGGCCTTCACACTGATTTACATTCCCAGAGCTTTTTTTATTTTTTATTTTGAGACAGGATTTCACTAAATTACTAGTTACCCAGACTGGGCTTGAACTTGAAATCTTCCTGCCTTAGCCTCCCCCAGAGTGTTAGGATTGTAGGTGTGCACCACCATACCTAGCTATTGCATAGTTCTTTTATTTGGCATTATGCTTATACATGTGTATTTTAAAGGACAAGTGATTTTTTTTTAATGTGTGTGTGTGTGTGTGTGTGTGTGTGTGTGTGTGTGTGTGTGTGGTGCTGGGGATTAAACCCAGGGCCTTGTGCATGCTAAGTATGCTCTGCCATTGAGGTACAGCCTCATAAGGAACATTATGTTAAAGCACATATGATATACTAGATTTTGGCATCCTGTAGGATATCATAAATTCTGAATATATGGTTTAATTCCACTAAACCTGAAAATATATGTAAAATTATACTTCCTAAAAGAAATATAGTATATTGGTATCTGTGAATACTGATAAATATGTAGCAGGCAATGATAGTAATTAAAATTCAATGTAAGAGTGGAGCAACCAAACTGTTTCTTTTTATGGCTTCTTACTTTTGCTGAGGGACCATTCCCATATGATGTGCAATTTGTACCTTTGCTATGATACTTTGAGCAACTCTGCTCCATCATTAAGACAGTGCCAGGAGACTGTTTTATGTCTTTGGTCCCTTGTGTTTTATCACTGATATGGACTTGGTTTTGGCGGGGAGAAACTTTTTATTTTTGGGGATGGATCTGAGTAGGGCACATTTTATATGCCTGAAAACCTGATCATCATCATTATTATGCCTGTTTTTGTAGTAATAGGAATTGAATTCAGGAGTTCTCTACCACTAAGTTACATCTAGAGCTCTATTATCATTATTATTTTGAAACAGAGTCTTGCTAAGTTACCCAGGCTGGCCTTCAGCTTGCGATCCTCCTGCCTCAGTCTTCTTTTTTTTCTTCTTCTTCTTCTTTTTTTTTCTTCAGCCTTCTGAGTGGCTGAGATCATGAGCCTAAGCCTCCATGCCTGGCTCGATCATTATTTAAGTATATTCTCTATAAGGATTCCGTAGAGAAATTTCCTGTCACTAGAAGCTTTTTTTTCCTCCCCAGTACTGGGGATTGAACCCAAGGCCTTTGCACTGAGCTATAGGCCCAGCTGCCCCCTCTTTAATTTTTCATTTTGAGACATGTTCTCACTAAGCCAGTAAGTTCCTCAGGGTAGGGTCAAACTTGTGATCCTCCTGCTTCAGGCTATCAGAGTGCTGGAGTTACAGATGTTTGCCACCATGTCATGCTTACTAGAACTTTTTATCTGATTGGGGTGACCCCAGAAGGGAAGCCAAGGTATCCCCGGGCATGCAGCAAGAGCAAACTCATCTCCATAACCATTAACCAAATAACTAGAAAAATTAGTGGTGTGATTTTCTTTTAAAGAGACAATTTGTATGGCAAAAGGAACATGTGACTCCAACCAAATGGAGAAAAGAAAATTAAGCTTTTTCTTTCAAGAGCAGGCATGAGTTTAGAAATGATTGAAATGCTTTGTTTCTCAGTGACATTGAGGGCATGCCAGAGAAAGTCTGGTTACTTGTATTAGGCATCTTCATTATTTTTCTCTGACAGTTCATTGGGAGGGTTGTGCTTGGAAATTCTATTTAATAATAAAGGTATTTCCTTCTAAGGCAGGTCTTGAAGATCTGCTGATAGAATCTTCATGGCACAGCAGGTTCCATTTTAGTCTCTTCCTGTGCTCTTGGCTGGATGTTAATAGTTTGCCACTTTAAACTGACAGTGTGGTGCTTCTCTCCTGCAGTCTACTATAAAAGATTAGTGATGCATAGATGAAAAATCAGAAATGAAGGGATGGATATGATCAAAATATATGCATTGAAACCCAATGTTCTGTAAAGTTAATAGGTGCTAATAATAAAAGGAAAAAATTAGAAATGGACACATACTAATAGATTTTTTTTTTTAGGTTTGTATTTATTATGGGATCTTCAGTTTTTCTTTCAATGACTTCTGTACTTCAGCGGGGATGTTCAAAATTCAAATTACTGGGGAAAATTGCATGGAGGAGTTTCCTTTTAATATGTATAGGAATTGTCATTGTGAATCCCAATTATTGCCTTGGTCCATGTAAGTATTTTTTCCCCTTTGTTAGTATATATTCAGGTTGAACTCTGGAAAATGCACGTTATAATTTATAGCTTGCTCTATCTGTCTATTCATCCATCCATCACCTATTTATCTGTTGATTGCATTGCTAGAGATTGAGCCCAGGATGTTGTGCATAGTAGACAAGCACTCTTATCACTACATCTAAGCTGCATCTGCAGCTTCACATGTTTTCATTTGAAAGAAATGTAATTCCTCTTATCTTAGGTACTTGCAAAAAGAACTATTGTTAGAAAAGTATATATGATGCTTCTGTAACTTTGGGTATTAATATCATCTTGGACTTTTAGACCTAGGAGGAGCCTCCGTGACTATTCAGATTCTTTTGTTATTTGAAAGAAAAGTCAGAGACCATGCGAAGTTAAAGTTTTTTTCTCTGGTTTATGTATGCATAGAGTAGGACAGACCAGAGACAGATCAGGTCACCTTATTATCAGGCCCTGCTTTCCAGCCATTTTTGGTTTTTTTGACCATATGGAGTGGTAGTTTTGAGAAATCCTTTGTAATCCCTTGTATGCCAGCTAGGTTGCTGGGCAAGATAATGGCTTTGTCTCCTTGTAACGTTTGATGAGAAAGGACTGTGGCTTGTGTTGGGTCTGTAACTTCCTGTTGGACATGAGGATTGAATCCATATGCCTGATTGAAAAGGGCCAGCAAATAAAATTCAGGGCCAAGGGTAGTCCTTGCCTTATCTCTGCCCCTGAGTAAGGCATGTTTATTCTCAGTTTCCCAACTGGCCACCTTTCTGGTTTGTTTGAGCCTTCTCCTGAACATCCTTCTGTTGAGTGGGACTGGCCTGGTCTTAGAACTTAGATTTGAGCCATGTCTCTTAACCATGTATATTTCTGTCTCCAAGGCTTAAAAACACTCACTTAGAAGTAATATAGGTATGATTTCCCCTTTAGAAAAAATATAATAATGTCTTGGGTTGAGATGAGACATGTTGGCCATGTCTTACCTAACCTGTGTCTTCTTCAGTGTCTTGGGATAAGGTACGAATTCCTGGTGTGCTGCAGCGGTTGGGAGTTACATACTTTGTGGTTGCTGTGTTGGAGCTCCTGTTTGCTAAACCCATACCTGAAAATTGTGTCTTGGTGAGAAATCATGTAAAAATATGATTAAAAGGGGGAAGGTGTGTGATAAATTCACTTAGGAAGTTTTTAAGAACTTTTTTGTTTCTGAATAAAATACTGCCAGCTGATCAAGTGTATTCTTTTAAAAAATTATTTTTATTAAATCTTTGTGAGTATATGTGTATAGTTCTGGGGATTTATACCAGGGCCTTGCATGTGCTTGTCAGGTGTTCTACCACTGAACTATACCCCCAGTTCACTAATTGCTTTTTTTTGTTTCCAGGGATCGAACTCAGGTTCTTACACTTTCGAGGCAGGTGCTAGAACTACTGACCTAAATCCCTGGCCAACTAATTGCTTTTTAACTAATATTTTACTGTGATATATCTTAGAGCATGCAGACAATATCAGAACCTATTAAATAATTTTTTTGTATTACTGCTAAAATGGCAAGAAAATAATCCCTGGGAATTTCCAGAATGCATACTATATATAATTTAGTCCCCTTGTATTTGCATTTAGTTTATATGTAGTGTTTTCTACCTTACTCCTTACTCAGGAGAGAAGCTGCCCTTCCCTCCGAGACATCACCTCCAGCTGGTCCCAATGGCTCCTTATTCTGCTGCTGGAAGGCATTTGGCTGGGCTTGACATTCTTATTACCAGTTCCTGGATGTCCTACGTAAGAACCCTTGCAGATAATCCATTTTTGCTTGTTACTTTCTGCCAAATCAAACGTACTGGTTTTATAGCTTTTAAATTTCTCAAGTCAAAGGATTTCTATTTGAGTCCTTTTTCTCCTTTGAGGCATGCTTTGCAGTGAGAGAGGTGAGTATTGTATCAGGGTGAATTTGAGTTGAAATTGGTCAGCCCTTGTGCCTTTATCAGTGCCAGGATTGGGAGAGTCAAGTGTTGATGAATCAAGTGCATGGAGCCAGAGGGATGTTTTAGGTTTGTACTTATTTGAGGCTCTTTGAGCCTCTTGAATGCATAAATACCTACTGTATACACCTTCCCTTCTGAAGTCTCATCATTTAAATATATTTTCACTTCCTAGTGGGTACCTTGGCCCTGGTGGTATTGGAGACTTGGGGAAGTATGCAAACTGTACTGGAGGAGCTGCCCGCTACATTGACCACCTGCTACTAGGAAGTGATCACTTGTACCAGCATCCTTCTTCTACGGTGTGTGAGATTGGCTTTTACATGGGACTAGGGGTTTAGGAGCTCTGAAATGCGGAAAAACAGAAAGAGTTGGCCTGCTTTAAATTATGTTCATTTAGTAAAATGTGATAGGGACTAAATTTTATTTGTAAAGTTGGTTAACTTAATGACTTCATTATGTGACAGGTGAACATTTTATCATAAAATCAGAATGAACTGTGTAAAAGAAGTAGCCTTTAGCACTTTTCTCTACATCTCAAGTCAGATTTATAGGCAGTAGACTCTGAAATAGAGATTCCCATGCAGGAGTGTAGCAGTCTTTGTTGGATCAATCCCTGTTGGACTGGGCAGAGGGAGAAGTTGAACTATACTGCAGTCCCAATAAAGAAAGGCCTCAGAGGAAGCTGGAGTGGAACTTCAGAGCTATATGCACTGGGGTGAGGGATTGGGCCCTTTTATGTTCCTTGTTGGATATGGACTGCCCCAGCAGGGGTGACACCTGCAGAGCTTCAGAGGCAGCTCTCTCTTTTCTTTGCAGTGCTGAGGATGGGTCCCAGGGACTAACATACACTAAGCAAGCACCCTACCACTCAGCTATACCTGTAGCCCAGCAGCTGTTTTTAGTAAAGGATAATCCAGAAGTAGAACTGGAGTGGGAGCTTTTAGCAGTTAATTTTTCTAGCAGCTGGAGAATGAATGCTTCCATCCTGAAAGGATGGGAGAGTCTGGGGATGTGCTGCAGCATCAGCTACACTGTACACTTCCAAATTTCTACAGGGTCAGTATTTTATGGTGAAAACTACAGGTGTATTTTTAAATTTTATTTTGTTTTATCTTAATTTATTTTATTTTACTGTATTTTGCAGATGCTAGGGATTAAACCCAGGGCCTTGTGCATGCTGCCTATCCACTCTACCACTGAGTCAACCCAAATGTATTTTAAAAAATTAATAAATTTTATTTTATCCCATTCCACCCCTCAAGCCTCTTCCCCTTCTGCTTTGCCAAATGTATTTTTTTTGGGGGGGGGTACCAGGGATCAAAACCACTGAGCTAAATCCCCAGCCCTGCCAAATGTATTTTTAAATATTCTTTGGCCTTAGAAGAAGAGAGGGAGCTGTCGTTGGCACAGAAGTTTTGAACAGAAAGGAATAATGAAATTACGAAGATACCATGCATTTTATATGAAACTATTCATGTGGGGTCCTGGCACTGTTTACTGAGCCAGCTGAAGTTGAAAGGGCCATTACTGGACCCTAGCTTGTTCCTGAGGCCCTGCATACCCTGGACACACCACACACTTTCACGCCTAGGAAGTATTCTGCCTATAATCCCCATAAGTTAGCAATGAACTTATGCAGTAAAAGCAAAAACAAATAAAAAGTTGACGCCTGGGATGCAGCATTCAAGTTTGTATTCAGACTGAGAGTTGTTCATGTTCATTTCCACAGTCAGTGAGTAAAGGCTGGCTTCTTGTTCTGTTTTATGAAGGTGCTGTATCACACTGAAGTGCCCTATGATCCAGAAGGAATCTTAGGGACCATCAACTCCATTGTGATGGCATTTTTAGGAGTTCAGGTATCTGCTCATTTTAGTAGTATACATTTTTTTTCTGACTGTCTGATGATTGGTTCATCACTAATTCAAAAACTTTCATTAAAATATAAGCGTATCCTCTTCAGTGCTACAGGTCTAGTAAATTCTGTTCAGGTTCAACAGATTGTGCAAAACCAGAAGTTCCTAAAACTCAGCACAAATAGGTATAATTCTTATATTCTAAAAAAAAAATTCTTATTTACGTGGCTTATGTTAACCCAGCAGTTTTGGGGTAAAAGATTTCCCTGCTGAAGTGAGCAGAGTGTTCAGACATTAGTGACACTGAGAAGTCACCTTATCTTTTGTACCATTTATTTTTGTGTACTTGTCTTAGCATGTTTCTGATGCTGTAAAAAAAAATACAGAGATTGGGTAACTTCTAAAGAGCAGGAATTTATTTCTTAAAGTTCTTGAGGCTGACAAGTCCAAGGTCAGGGTGCTTGGCAGGTTCATGATCTCATGATGGTCTGACCCCTGCTTCCAAGTTGGTGCCTTGAACTGAGCATCTTGTAGAGAGGATAAGCACTGTATCCTCACCTGGTGGAAGATGCAAGGGCAGAGACTGGACTTGCTGTTTCAAGCCCTTTTATAAGGGTGTAAAATGCATTCCTGAGGGCAGTGCCATCAGACATTGATATTGTAGCCAACACTGTATGTGGTTTCAGAGCATTTGTATTTTCTGTCAAGGTCAATACAGGTTTTTCTTCATCTACTTTGAATGTACTTTTGTTAAAATTCTGAGTAGTCTAAATGTTTCTTCCTAAAATTCTCCTTACTGGTATTTGAAACTATTGTTTGAGGGAAGTGAAGTGGCAGAGGAAAATCTTGTAAAGCTGTGCTCCTGAGCTTTCTGGATGATGAGAATGCTCTTCAAGCATGCTATCTGCTAGGGTGGCCACTAGCCAGGTGGTGGTGGAGTACTTGAAATTTAATGAGTATGGCTGAGGAAATGAACTTTTTAGCTTTCTTAATTTTAACAAATTCAGTTTTAAATTTAAAGTCACATGTGGCTAGTGGCTCCCATATTGGATAGTGCATATGGAAAGCATATACATTTTGATGATTAAATGATTTTTGTAGTTAGAGATCACTACACTATCACTATAGTACTGTCTAGTTCATACTATGTTTTTAAACAAGTTTGCTGAGTCCTTAAGCTCTCTGGATAAATAAATCTCTGCCAGCTGAGGCAGCTCATCCAGTGTGGAGGTTAAATTGTTTGCAAACAGAAGCATTTGTGACCCAGGGCACTGTTTACTGTACTTCATTTTGCTAAGTCTCACCTGCACCTGCTTTATAGGGGTGTTTTGAGAGTTAAATAAGTTAATTCCTGTAAAGTTCTAAGAACTAGGACATAGAAAACATTCATAAATTTTAGCTATTATAAATTATTAACACTTTTATCCTTTGATGTTTTCAAATATCAATTCCTAATTTCAGAGGGATTTCATGCAAAGTCCTAATGGGTTTTTTTCAAAAATGTCTCCCTGCCTATTGTTCCATTTTGTCCCTGCCCCTCTTGTGTAGTGCTGCCAGACCAGATGGTTTAGCAGGACAGGCTGGGCAGGTCCCTTGGCACTTTAGGGGCATACTTTCCTTGGCTCCTCATTGCTTATGAAGGAAAGAAAGCCCCTCTGAGCCAGCTTACTGCTCACCCCATTGTTTACCCTTCCTGCCCTCCACCCTTCTGCACCCCCCGAGAGCCATTGGGCTTCTTTATGCCTCTTCACATTGCTCTGTGCCTGCTGTTCCCTTTTGCTCAGAATACCCTTTCTGCTTCCACCATCATGTACTTGTGGCTGCCCCTTTGTGGCACCGCCATCTGATGTTGTCTTCCTTCCCCGAAGGAGCTCCTCATCTCTCACTCCGTGTTGAGGGCAGGGAAGGGGTAAAAGTGTCATTCCTCCTGTCACTCCTACTATCTGGACGTGTGCCTTGTGAATGAATCTGTTTGTTGAGTGTTAAGACAGTGGATAACTATGAAGTAAAAATATGTTTTCAGTGATTCCCTTGGTCATATTGTTTTCTTCTTCAGGCAGGAAAAATACTGTTGTGTTACAAGGGTCAGACCAAAGACATCCTCATTAGATTCACTGCCTGGTGTTGTGTTCTTGTAAGTAACCGATGTTTCTTCCAAGATGGCTTTTCTTCACACTCATCTGTATTTAAAAAGAAGTGAAGTGTTTAGCAACTCTGCTGTAGCATCTGTCACCACATGGTGACCAGGAACATTTTTCACTTTAAAGCAGAGGAACAAATCTTTTTTCTTCAACTTATTTTTTATTTTTTGGTGGCAGGGATTGAACCAAGCACCTTGTCGATGCTAAACACTTGTATCATGTTTAGATGAGCTCCCTCCTCACCTCCAAGATGGAGCAAATATTTACACTTGAATTCTCAGGATTACTTTCTTAGAATGCTGTGTTTATAAATAAGATAATTTTGCCATCAAACAGTGCCATGAAGAATGCCTAAAGAAATTGTGAGTTATGGACTCTGCATGGGTAGCCTTATCAGGAGCACTAGGCAAGTAATAATACTTTTTAAACAGCAACTTTCGGATTTACATGTAAAAATTTTTTTAAGTTTGACTCAGTATTCATTTTACCCATAACTTTGCAGTAATGTTTCCTCTTAGGATCTGCTGTAATTTATCAATTAGTTTACCTTTTTCAACTCAGAGTAATATTGAAAAGATATTTTTGGGGAATGTGTTTTAGTTATACCCCTTAAAATATGTTTCCAGTTAAAAGGGCACAATATAAGGCATAATTTTCAGCCTCCTCTAAGCAGATACTTTGTTTTGAAATACAATTATTTTTTGAAATTATGATAGAAAACTTTAACATCTTTTCTCTCCCTATTTTAGGGACTTATTTCTGTTGCTTTGACAAAAATGTCTGAAAACAAAGGCTTTATTCCAATAAACAAAAATCTCTGGTAAGTATAGAAGTGTCATTTTAATGCTGGTGACTTCTAGAGTTGAAATTGAACGTGCTTGTCCTGAGCATAACTCATTTAACTCTCTGTAGGTCCATTTCCTATGTCACCACACTGAGTGCTTTTGCCTTCTTTATCCTGCTGGCACTGTACTTGGTTGTTGATGTGAGGGCACTGTGGTCAGGAATGCCATTCTTCTATCCAGGTAAGTTACCTCTAACCCCATACAGAGTTGGTGGCGGTCACCAGGTGGAATGGCCCAGAGACCTGCTGGCTTTCCACCACTGTTCTGGTGGCCTGGTTCTGAAGGACAGGCAGAGGGAGAATCCAGCAGGGTCATGTTGTTCCAGGTCCTCAGGACATCCTTGGCCTGTTCTAAAGCAGTCCACTCCATTTTCACCCATTTTAAGTTCTGGAGTAGTTGTGGTTGCATGACAATAAGCCTCACTTATTTCTTCAGGAAGTACCAAATTGTGGAGTATCCGAAATGATGCAGGGCATATTGTCCAGTTTTTAATACTTGGAAATGGGATTATGCTTTCTCTCTTATTGCCAATATACTACCTAAAAGGTTATACCTTGTAAGAAATGCAAAGAGATGATATTAAGAGATGTAGTTTAAAGGACTGAGAGACCAGATCACTTCAGTGATTCATTTTAGTTCTTTGAATCTAGTAATAGTTAACATTCTTTGACTATCAATTTTTTTTGTCTAAAAAAATATGAGTTAAAGTTGTAATTTTCCTTTCAGATTTGATATTTAAAAATTCATTGTTGGGCTGGAGTTGTAGCCGAGTGTTTTAGCATGTGCAGTGTCCTGGGTTTAGTCTTCAGCACCACAAACAATTCATTGATATAAAATGACTATTTCCTAAAAATTTAAAAACAGTTTGCCCATAAAATATCTGAGATATGTATCCATTACTTACTTTTGCTTGTAGCCAGTAATGCAAGTGCATGGTTTTTGTTTTTTCATGAACTTATTTCAGGAATTAAATAGATGATCTGATGTGACTCAGGAAAAACATGTTCTGTATTTTTCTTTAAGGAATGAATTCTATTCTGGTGTATGTTGGCCACGAAGTGTTTGAGAACTACTTTCCCTTTCAATGGAAGCTGGATGATAATCAGTCACACAAAGAACATTTAATTCAGAATATAGTCGCCACTGCTCTGTGGGTGCTCATTGCCTACATTCTCTACAAAAAGAAGATTTTTTTGAAAATCTGATAGGTACCACTAAAATATATTGCTGCACGGACCTAGTGGGTGTGGGGAAGTTTGAAACAGCCTTTATCAAATAAGAAATCATCAGTGATAACATCCATAGTTCATGTGTTTCTAGATTATTGTGAAATGCTGAACTAAAATTTGCTCTCTGGAATGCCTGATGTGACTTAGCAGATGTTTCCCTGTATATCTGTGACTTATATATTTGGAATCTTATAGTCTTCTTCTCCATCTTGTACAGAAATGGATATATTTGGAGCTGCATTCTAAGGAAATTGTACCTTTTTTCTTTTCTTTTTCTTTTTTTTGAGACAGGGGCTCACTATGTAGTTCAGGCTGACCTTGAAGTCATGGTGATCCTCCTGCCTCCCGAGTGCTGGGATTACAGATGTGAGCCACCATGCTTGGCAGGAAATTGTACTTAACTTTCCAAATGGGATACCAGGAGCATTTTTTTTGTGATGAATAAAACAACCTAAGATCTGAGGGCTGGGGAAAATGGCTCTGGGGTAGACCCCTTACCTGGTATACTCAAGGCCTTGGTTGGATCCCTAGTGCTGCAAACACAAAACATAAATAAATAAACAGACCCCAAACAGTCTAACTTCAGTCTTATGATCATGTTTTCCTGCAAACTGCCTTTTCATGTGTACACAAATGTGAACAAAAAAAATAGCAAGATTTTTAGTATGGTGGACTGAAAACTTATTGAATAGGGTGTGTCATAATATTATCTAATGTTTTTGATTAAAATATAGCTTAATGTTTTGAGAAGGCCAAAGTACTTTTTAGAGTTGGAAGGCTTGACAGGCCCCCAAAATATCTACCAGAGCCATTTTTTTCTTTTTCTCACTTGAAAAAGGTGAAATATAGATATATTATGCCCACTCTTGTTTATGGTTCTCAACCTACCTACCCACTTTCCTGTTTACCTTTCCATCTATGTATCATGTGACTGTCCATCTATCCAGCATCTCTACTTCTCTGTCCATTCTCCTGTCCATCTGTGTGTGGCTGGGAGCCATACCCAAGGATGCAGTTGAGGAGGAAAGGTGGGTACATGCTCCCATTATGGGGCCAGCTGTAACATACCTGCTATGTGATATGCCAGGCAAAGTCCCTTGGCCCTGGTTTCCTCATTTGTGAAATGAGAAGGAGGTACATGACCTCTCAGTCCCCTTCCAGATCTTTAATGTGATGATGTAGAGTGCATCAGTAACTTTTCTGAAGTCTTCAAAGCAACAACTTATTACAGATAACTCAATTTAAACTCTCATCAGAATACATCTTTAAAAAATGACCTTCCACAATGGGGGCACCTTTATTACTCATAATCACAAAACTGAAGAGAGAGATTTGTAGGAGTAAAAGGAGAGCACATAAAGAATGAACACTGTTCATGTGATGCATATTATAGGGATTTTCTGTGAGCATTGGGTGTGTTTGGGAGATTGTGACATTGGGGTTGTACTTTAGATCACTCTTCATGGTACGTGGGGCCATCTCAGCCTGCTCTATTGTTCAAGGATTGCCACTATGTGGATGTTCTAGTCTGTTTCCAGCTCTGGCCTCTGCCCTGGCCTCCTCTACCTGGGTGTAATGCCTGTGTCAGACCTCATCTTTCTACAGATGCAAACCTTTGCTTCTTAGTTTTCTTACCCTGTCTCTAGGTGTAAAACTTCTACCATGTGTTCACCCAGTGTTACATCTTGTATCTAGATGTTCTCCCAAAGCCTTAGGCACTCATAGTGAGGCTTTTTGGAGCTGGCTGGATCTAGTGTGTGTGAGACTGGGAATAAGGGTGTGTGGACTAAATTAGTCCAGTGATTGGAATTACCATAGTTCTGAATGTGGCTGAATGAATTTACTGAAGACAAGCTTCATCCTGAGTGTGGGTGGCACTGCCAAAAGGCTTGTAGACTGATGAGATAAAAGAGAAAAGCAGGCTGGCTGATTGCTGCTTTGCTCCCTCCTCCCTGCCCTTCCATGGACTGTTTCTCCTCTGCAGTGCCCCTCCGCCATGCCTTTCTGCCTTGGAACCAGTTGACTGGACTGCAACCTCTACAAACTGAGCCAAAATAAACCTTTCTTCTTTTAACTTGTGGATGTTGGGTATTTTTGTCCCAGCAGTGAGAAAAGTGACAGATCCTCTCAGTCCTGTCTTTGTCTTCCCCTTGTAACTGCTCTGTTCTCATTGTCACTGCCTCTACTCTAATCCAGACTCTTGTCATAGTTGTTAAACTGGCCTCCTTATATAAAGTCAGTTATACCCCTTCCCACTAGATTCAGCTTTATATGACAGCTTGAATCAAATTACTATCCCCTTTTTAAAAACTTCCATTGAAATGGGAATATCTGCTTGGCACCATAACCATCTTTCATTGTTTCTCAACGTGTCTTTTCAGCATCTCACCCCAACCCTGGGCTCCTTTTACCCACTGTAGGTATTCCAGGCTAGCTAGATTCCTCTTACCTGCTCCTTCTGATCACTGTCTTCCTGGAGTATCTTTCCTCATAGTTTCTTCCTATCTATATTTGATAGGTCATTTTTTTCATTTTCTTTTATTTTTATTTTAATGTAATACAAGTAGATATTAAAAAAGAAAACAGTCCTATGAAAAAAAATTTTCATAACAAAAATGAGAATAACTGATACACAGGGTATCATGATCTAAAAAGAATTTTTTTTTTGGGTACTGGGGATCGCACTTGGGACCTTGCTCTTTGCGAGGCAGGCAGTGGAACCACTGAGCCAACTCCCCGGCCCAAGAATATATTTTCAATTGCTAATCTATCTCAACTCATTTCCTAGTAATACTATATCTTTATTTGCATAAAACATTTTAATTACCAGGTATCTCATACTTGGTATAATTTTGAACAATTCCTATTTCACTATATCTATTTTACATTTTGGTCCTTATTTACACTTTAAGTTTCTCACACCAGAGACACAATATGATATTTACACATGTGTGTTCAATTTATTTCACTTAAGAGTATGGTTTCAAGGTGCATCCATTTACCTAGAAATGTCTCAAACGTATCCTTCTTTATGGCTGAGTAGTACTCCATTATATTAAAAAACATCTTTTTTATCCATTCTTTGGTTAATGAGCATTTGGGTTGCTTCCAAGATTTAGCTATTACAAACTGTGCCACTATAAACAAGGGTGTGCATATATCTCTGTGGTATGATGCTTTTAATTTTCAGGGGAAGATACCCAGAAGGGGAATAGCTGGGTCAAATGTGACCTCTAATCCTAGTATTTTGAGGAATCTCTGCATTGATTTCCACAGCAGTTGTACCAGTATACACTCCTACCAACAGTGGAGAAGGGTTGCTTTTTCCCCATAGCATTTGTTGTTGGTTGGTTTCTTGATAATGGCCATTCTTTCTGGAGTGAGATGGAATCTCAGCGTTGTTTTAATTTGCATCTCTTGAATAACCTGTGATGTTGAACATTTTTTCATGTATTTGCCGTTTCTACTTCTTCATATGAGAAGTGTGTATTCATCTGAGATTCCCATTTTTGGATTGGGTCTTTAAATTTGGGGAGAGGGTCTGATATTTTTCAGTTTGTTATGTGTTCTAGATATTAGTCCTTTGAGGACCCACTGGCTAAAATTTTTTCCCACTATGTGGGTTATCTTTTCACTCTGTTGGTAGTTTCTTTTGCTTTTCAAAAGCTTTTTAATAAGATGGGATCCCAGTTGTTGATTCTTTGTAGTATTTCCCGTGTGTTCAGGGTTTTGTTCATGAAGTCTTTGCCTACACCTATGTCCTCAAGTGCTCTACCTATTCTCTCTTCCAGCAGATTTAGTATTTGTTTTAATATTTAGATTTTTGGTCCATTTTGATTTTAGTTTAGTGCATAGTGAGAGACATGGGTCTAGTTTTAGTGTATGGCGTGGAGAAAGCCAATTTTTCCAGCACCATTTATTAAAGAGGCTATCTTTCTTCTCCTCTGTCAAAGATAAGGTGGCTGAGTGTGTTTGGGGTTGTTTCTGTATTTTCTAATCTAGTCCATTGATCCTCAGATCTTTTTTTTCCCTCAGTACCATGCTGTTTTTTTTATCATAGTAGTATAATTCATAGTAATATAATCTGTAGTGTAATTTGAAATCATGGATTGTGATGGCCCCTGTCTTGCCTTTGTTGCCCAGAATTCCTTTTCTTTCTTTCTTTTTTTTGGTACCGGGGATTGAACTTGGGACCTTGCACTTGCGAGGCAGGCGGCTGAACCAGTGAGCTAAATTCTTGGCCCAGAATTCCTTTTCTTAGTCTAGGTCTCTTCTGATTCCAAATGAATTTTAGAATTGTTTTCTGTAATGCTGTGAGATATGCTAATGGTATTTTGACTAAGATTGCATTAAATTTATATAAAACTTGGGAGTATTGCCATTTTCACTATGTTGGTTATTCCTACCCAGGAGCAAGGAATATCTTTCCATTTTGTAATATCCTCTTCCATCTGCTTTTTTCAGAGTACTGTAATTTTCAATGTAAAGGTCTTTTACTTCCTTTGTGAAATTGCTAAGTATTTCATTTTATTGGATGCTATTAGGAAAGGTGTTGTTTCCCTAATTTTCTCTCAGTGAGTTTGTTATTTGTGGACAAGAATGTGTTGATTTTTGAGTGTTGACTTTATATCCAGCTATGCTACTGAATTTGGTTATTAAATGTACAAATCTTTTGGTGGAGTTTTTGGGGTCTTCTATGTAGAGTATCAAGTCATCTGCAAATAATGACAGTTTAACTTCTTTCTTTCCTATCCTTATTCCTTTTATTTCTTTGTCTAATTGCTTGTCTAATTGCTCTGGCTAATGTTTCTAGAACTGTATTGAATAAGAGTGGTGCCAGTGGAGATCCTTGTTCCTGGTTTTAGACTGAAAGCTTTCAGCTTTTGTTCATTTAGTGTGATGTTGGCTGTTGGTTTTTTTGTAGATGGCTTTTACTAGATTGAGATAAAGACCATCTATTCCAATTTTCTGTAGGGCTTTAATCATGAATGGGTGTTAAACTTTGTCAAATGCTTTCTCTGGATCTATTGAGTTGATCATGTGATTTTTGTCTTTGGCTCTGTTGATACAGTGTATTACATTTATTGATTTGCATATGCTGAACCATCTCTGCATACCTGAGATGAATCCTACTTGATCATAGTGTATAATCCTCTTGATGATTTGCTGAACTCTTTGCTGGTATCTTATTGAGGATTTTTGCATCTATGTTCATTAGGGAGATTGGCTTGTAATTCTCTTTTTTTGGTTGGGTCCTTCTCTGGATTTGATATCAGGGTAATACTTGCCTCCAGGAAAGATTTTGGGAGTATTGCCTCTTTTTCAATTTCATTAGAGAGTTTGAGGAGAACTGGCACCAGATCTTCTCTAAATTTTTTGTAGATTTCAGCAATGAAATTGTCAGGACCTGGGATTTTCTTTGTTGGTAACTTTTAAGTTAAATTTTCAATTTCAATGACTGATACTGGGTTATTTCAAATTTTAATATCTTCTTGACTCAGCTTTGATAATTCATGTGTATCTAGGAATCTGTCATTTGTGTGTTTTCCATCTTATTAGAATATAGGTTCTTGAAGTAGGTATTGATGATCTTCTGGATTTCTATAGGGTCTGTTGTTTTCACCCTTTTTGTTTCTAATTGCATGAATTTGAGTCTTTTCTTTCCTTTTTTTTATAAGGTTGGCTAAGGGTTTGTCAATTTATTTAGTCTTTCAAAGAACCAACTCTTTGATTTATTGATTTTTTTGGTGTTTTCTTAGTCTCCTTTGCTTTAATTTCTGCTCTGATATTTATAATTTCCTCCCTAATCCAAGCTTTGGGCTTTATTTACTCTTCTTCTTCTTTTTTTTGTTTTAGAAGCTTGAGGTTTGACATTAGGTTGTTTATTGGAGCTTGCTCTGTTTTTCTGATATGGGAATTCACTGCTATAAATTTCTCTGTTAGGACTGCTTTTGTTGTGTGTCAGAAGTTCCAGTATGTTGCACTGGCATTATTATTTAATTGTAGAAAATGTCTAACTTCTTTTAATTTCATGTGTGACTCCTTGGTTGTTCCTAAGGATATTATTTAATTTCCATGTGTTTATGAAGTTCCTGTGGTTTCTTTTGCCATTGACTTCCAGTTTCATTGCAGTGTGGTCAGATAATGTGCATGGAATAATTTCATTTCTTTTGCATTTACCTAAGCATGTTCTATGGGCTAGTATATCATTATTTTGGAGAACATCTCATGTGCCGCTGAGAAGAACGTGTACTCTGAAGTTTTGGGGGTGAAACACTCTGTAGACATCTACTAAATCCATTTTTTCTCAAATTTGGTTCAGTTCTGATATTTCTTTGTTAAGTTTCTGTCTAGTTGATCTTTCTATTTGTGACAGTGGGGTATTAAGGTCCCCCATTACATTCTTTTTTTCCCCTTGGTATTGGGGGTCAAACTCAGGACCTTGTGTTTGCCAGGCAGGCACAATACCACTGAGCTATATCCCCAGCCACACACCCCCAGTTATAATTGTTATAGTGTTTAGTAGATTTTTCATGTCTGTTAATATGTTTTATATAATTGTGTGCACTTATATTTGGTGCATATATAATTATAATTATCTCTTCTTCTTGAAGTATTCCTTTAATAATTATGTAGTGACTTTCTTTGTCTCTTGAGTCTTGGCTTGAAGTTCACTTTGTCTGCAAATAGAATAGCTATGCCTGATTTTTTTCTGAGTTCCTGTCACATGGAACATTGTTCTCCACCCTTTGACTTTCAGTCTCTGAATTTCCTTTTGTGTTAAAAGTGTTTCTTCTATGCAGCATATTGTTAGGTCTTGTTTCTTGATCCATTCTGCCAGTTTATTTCTTTTGATTGGTGAATTGAGACCATTTACATTGATGGTTATGTCTGATATGTATTGGGTTATCCTTGTCATATTGTTTTCCTGCTGTTGATTCCCTTGAATTTTTTTAATGACATTTGCACTATCTGCAGCTTTCTCATTGACTCTGATCAAATTTCTATTGTTATTTTTTGGTTTGTTTTATTGGTACCAGGGATCGAACTCAGGACCTTGCACTTGAGAGGCAGGTGGCAGAACCACTGAGCTAAATCCCCAGCCCCAAACTTATATTGTTTATCTTTGTATCATCTTGCTGCTGTTGGATTGATTTTTCATGGTCCCTTGCTATTTTTAAGATGTCTTTCTTTCATCTTTATTAACTACAATCTTGTCTTCTAGATCAGAAATTGTGTCCTCACCTATTGCATGTACTTTCAGTGGAAATTTTAATCTCATGGCTATCTGTTTGAATACATTTTATGAATTTCATTTCATTCCTATGTGGGACATTCCTGGTTTCCATCATTTTCCTAAGCTTCTCTATTTTTTTTATTTGTGTTTACTCCAGATTCATTGAGCATGTCCTTTATTTTGACCTTCTTTTTTTTTTTACCTGAGAGATTATTTTTTCTATAACTTCATGCATCTGTGTTTTTACTTCTGCTGCTATCATTTCAGAAAATTCAGATGGGTAGATTCCAGTTTCCTCTTACCTTGTTGTCCCTTGGACTTGTCCTAGGTGGGCTGGAAGCCTTGGATTGCATTTTGTTTGCGTGTCTTGTCCTGTTTTTTTCTTGTTTAGTTTTACTTTGTTTTCTGTGTTGATGCTTATAAACTTCTTATGGCAGATAGCTTTTTCACTAGTATGGAGTCTTCCCTAGGAAATCTGTTCCTCAGAGATGTCTTCTGGGCATATGTGGTTTTTGGAGTTTGTGTCCCAGGATCCTACCTTCCCAGTTTATTAAGGATCAGAAGTTGCTCTCTATTTGGCTCAGCACCCAGTGCTTTGGTACTAGACTATGGTGATGGTTGTGGCCCCAGAGAATTGCAGTGTTGTCATACAAAGGAGAACAACTGATTATAATAGGTACGACATCCTGGCTAAAGTAGTACAATTAGTAATATCAATAGCATCAAGCACAGCCTAGAAACTGACATACTGTGGTAACTATGAATTTGATACCTTTAACCATAGGAGCAAGATCTAAAGTTGTATAACACAACCCAACATAAACCACAAACTTGTATGCAATGAGTTTCCCCTTAGTGATGTGATTTTACCATGTAGGGGGGAAATTTAAGAGGGATGGGGGCAAAACAGATAAATGAAGGGAAATGTAGAGACAAGGCTGGGGGACAACAGAGGATCTCCCAAGCTTTAGGAAACGAGGAAGAGGGCAGGAGTGAAAACATGAAGGATAAAGCAAAAGAATATTGAAGTGACACAGAAAGACAAGAGATGATTTTCACTCACATGAAAATATAAAATTGAGAGGTAGTTGAAAGAAAGAAGATGAGCA
Organism: Heterocephalus glaber; assembly: GCF_000247695.1. Next base: position 93,178 of record NW_004624992.1, on the reverse strand, counting down.
GTACTAGATAAGTATAAAAGTAAAAACCTAAACAATGAAGAAAAAAACCCCCAACCAAACAGGAAAAGGAACTGAAACCAATAAAGAAAAAAAGATTCCTCTGGAGTCCACAGTTCTGTGGTAGTGTCCAAAACAGGTAGTGTCCCCAAAACTGCTGTGTAACCCTACCAAGTCTGCAGTAAAAATAGTGCTGGGCATGGGGCTGAACTTGTGGGAGCTGGGACCGACCTTGTGGGAGCTGGGACCAGTCTTCAACCAGCAGCTTTTTGGATTTCTATTGCCAGCCTGCCCAAGCCTCCTTACTGAGAGTTGCTGTGCACCTTCAGGCAGGGATAGCCTGGGACTACTCCCAGTCCTGTGTAAAGTTGGTTCCACTCAGTCTTTGCACAGCTTCCTCTGTTTCACTTCCACTGGCACTTCTCCATCCTATATCCAGCTGATTGTCACAGTATAGAGGGTGAGGGTGGGAGTACTCTTGCCACTGCAAATACAGCCCAAGGCTGCTTGAGTTCCCTTCATTTTCTGCTCCAGCAGGTTAAGTGCCGACCTCTCGGGGTTGTTTAAATCTCACATGCACTTCTTCATCTTTCTGTCAAGCCATTGATTGCCACTCACTTCTTTTCCCACCTCTGCTTCACTGGGGCTCCTAACTTTGGCTTTTCTCCTTTCCTTTCCCTTCCTTTCCTTTCCTTTTCCTTTTCCCTTTCCCTTTCCCTTTTCCCCTTTCCCTTTCCCTTTCCCTCTCTTTCTCTTTCTTTTTTTTGTGATTTGCCTGCAAATTTTAATCCTTGGGCTGTTGTTGAATAAGGTGTCTGCTTTAATCCATGCATTTAGGTATACCTTATGATCACATTCATTGGGAATTTGTACTTGGACATTATATATGTTGGTTCTTGTTTTTTCCCATTCCCCTTTCCTCCCTTCCTCCCTTCCACCCTTCCACCCCTCCCTATTTACAAAAGCTTTGTTTCCATTTTTTCCTTCTCTCATATTTTTTGCTTTCCCTACTTTCCTTTCTACCACCCCCCTTCCTTCTTCTCCTTCCCCTTTGAACTATTTCTTCCTATTTCACATTATCTATTATACATTTTGGTCCTCATTTACACTTTCAGTTTCTCCCACCAGAAAAACAAGTATTTACACATGTGTGTCCTATTTCACTTAAAAGTATGGCCTCAGTGGGCCGGGGATGTAGCTCAGTGGTTCCGCTGCCTGCCTCACAAGTGCAAGGTCCCAAGTTCGATCCCTCGTACCAAAAACAAAATGTATGACCTCAATGTGTATCCATTTAGCTATAAATGTCTCTAGTTTATGGCTGAGTAGTACTCCATTATATAAAAATCCCCACATCTTTATCCAGTCAGCAGTTGATGGGTATTTGGGTTATTTCCAAGATTTAGCTATTATAAACTGCTACTATAAACATGGATGCACATATATTGCTGCAGTATGATGCTTTTAATTCTTTTGGGAAGATACCCAGCAGGGGAATAGCTGGGTGAAATGGAACTTCTAATCTTAGTTTCTTGAGGCATCTGCATACTGATTTCTACAGTGGTTGCACCAGTCTACAGTCCCACTAACAGTAGAGAAGGGTTCCATTTTCCCCACAGCCCCTCCAGCATTTGTTATTGGTTGATTTCATGATAGCAGCCATTCTTTCTGGAGTGAGGTAGAATCTCAGTGTAGTTTTCACTTATATATCTCTCAAATGACCAGTGATATTGAATATTTTTTCATATGTTTATTTGCTGCTTCTACTTCTTCATCAGAGAAGTGTCTGTTCATTTCAGTTGCCCATTTTTGGATTTGGTCTTTAAATTTGGGGGGGGTCTGATTATAGACCTTTGTCTAAGGGACAGCTGGTAAATTTTTTTTCACACATTTGAGTTTTCACTCTGTTGATGGTTTCTCTTGCTGTGCAGAAGCTTTTTAATAAGATGAGATCCCATTTGTTGATTCTTTGTGCTAGTTCCTGTGTGACTGAGTTTTGTTCATAAAGTCTTTTCCTACACCAGTGTCTTCAAGAGTTCTACCTTACCTGTCTTCAAGCAGATATAGTGTTTCTGTTTTAATATTTATATCTTTGATCCATTTCATTTTAGTTTATTGAATGGTGAGAGATATGGGCCTAGTTTTTGCAACCTAGTTTTTCCAGCACCATTTATTAAAGAGGCTATCTTTCCTCCAGTGAGGGTGTTTTGCTTTCATTGACGATGAAATGGCTGCATATGTCTTGAGTTATTTTGGGATCTTCTGAACAGTTCCACTGATCTTTAGGTCTGTTTCTTTGCCAGTACCATGCTGTTTTTATCACAGTAGCTTTGTAGTAGAGTTTCAAGTTGGGGCTTGTGATAACCCCTGCCTTGTCTTTGTTTCCTAGAATTGCTTTTGCTATTCTAGGTCCCTTCTGGCTCCAAATGAAGTTTTGGATTGTTTTATCTAGTTCTGTGAAATAAGCTGTTGGAATTTCAATCAGAATTGCATTGAATGTATAAAGCAGTTTTGAAAGTATAGCCATTTTTACTATATTGGTTCTTCCTATCCAAGAACAAGGGATAGCTTTCCATTTTCTGATATCATCTTCAGTCTCTTTTTCAGAGTGCTGTAGTTTTCAAAGTGGAGGTCTTTTACGTTCTTTGTTAGGTTGATTGCTAGATATTTCATTTTCTTTGGATGCTATTGTGAAAGGAATTGTTTCACCAATTTCTTTCTCAGTGAGCCTGTTACTCGTATACAAGAAGGCTATTGATTTTTGAGTCTTTTCCTTTTTTTTTTTTTTTGGTACCAGGGATTGAACTCAGGACCTTATGCTTGTGAGGCAGGTGACAGAACCACTGAGATAAATCCCCAGCCTTTGAGTCTTTCCTTTGACTCCAGCTACTCTGCTGACTTTGATTATTAAGTCTAGGTGTCTTTTGGTGGAGTTTTTGATGTCTTCTATATAGTCATCTATAAATATGTCATCTGAAATAATGACAGTTTAACTTTTTTCTTTCCCATCTTTATTTCCTTTCTTTCTCTTGTTTAATTACTGTGGCTAATGTTTCCAGAAACATATTTAACAGGAGTGATGATAGTGGTCATCTTTGTCTTTTTCCTGATTTTAGCATGAAAGATTTCAGTTTTTGACCATTCAGAATGATGTTGGCTGTTGGTTTTTCATAGATAGTTGTGATAAGATTGAGATAAAGACCATCTATTCCAGTTCTCTGTAGGTTTTTTTAAAAATCATGAATGTGTGTTGAATGTTGTCAAACACTTTTTCTGCATCTATTGAGATGATCATATCTTTTTTGTCCTTGGCTCTGTTAATAAAGTGTATTATATTCATTGATTTACCTATGTTGAACCATCCTTTCTGCATCCCTGGGATAAATCCCACTTGGTCAGGATGTATGATCTTCTTGATGATCTTTTGTATTGTTTTACCATTATCTTATTGAGGATTTTTTGCTTCCATGTTCATTAGGGAGATTGGCCTGTATTCTCTTTTTGGTTGAGTCTTTTTCTGCTCTCAGAATCAGTGTAATGCTTGCTTCCAGGAATGAATTTGGGAGTATTGTCTCCTTTCACTTTCGTTAAAGAGTTGGATAATCATGGCATTAGCTCTTCCCTAGATTTCTTGTACAATTCAGCAGTGAAGCCATCAGGGCCTGGGCTTTTCTTTGATAAGTTTTTAATTATATTTTCAATTTCATTGATTGATATTGGGGTGTTTAGAATTTTTAGGTCTTCGTTCAATTTCAGTAATTCCTATGTATCTAGGAATCTGTCCATTTCTTCTGTGTTTTCCATCTTATTGGGGTACAGATTCTCAAAGTAGGTATTAATGATCGTCTGGATTTCTGGTGGATCTGTTGTAATTTCACCCTTTTCATTCCTAATTGTATGAATTTGAGCCTTTTGGGGGGGGGATAAGGTTGGTAAGGTTTTGTCAATTTTATTCTTTGAAGAACCAACTCTTTGAGTTGTTGATTTTTTGTATCCTTCTCTTAGTCTCCATTGCATTGATTTCTGCTCTGATCTTTATAATTTCCTCCCTTGTATGAGTTTCTGGTCTGTCTTGCTCTTCTTTTTCTAGGAGCTTGAAGTTCAGCATTAGGTTGTTTATTTGATCTGTCTCAATTTTCCTAGTATGGGCATTCACTGCTATGCATTTCCCTCATAGAACTGTTTTCTTTGTGTCCCATAGATTCCTGTATGTTGTACTAGCATTATCATTTACTTGTAGAAACTGTCTAATTTCTTCTTTAATTTCCTCTGTGACCCATTGGTTGTTCAAGATGGTATCATTTAATTTCCATGTGTCTGTGAAGTTCTTGTGTGTCTTTTGGTATTGATCTCCAATTTCACTGTGCTATGGTCTGACAATTCATTTCCTTTGCATTTACTTAAGCATGTTCCTTAAGCTAGCATGTTGTCTGTTTTGGAGAATGACCCATGTGTAGCTGAGGAGAATGTGTATTCTGATTTTGTGGGGTGGAGTACTTTGTCGACACCTATTAAGTCCATTTGTTCAAAAGCTTGGCTCTGTTCTAGTATTTCATTGTTGATTTTTTTGTCTAGTTGATTTGTCTGTAACAGTAGGGTGTTGAGGTTCCCCCAGTAGTATTGTTTTAGTGCTTATTTGATTTTACATGTCACTTAATTGTTTTATATGGTTGGGTACACTAGTGTTTGGTGCATATATATTTATAATTGTCATTTCTTCTTCTGAATTGTTCCTTTTACAAGGATGTAATGACCTTCTTTGTCTCTCTTAATTGTCTCTGAAGTCTACTTTGTCTGCAAATAGGATAGTGACCTCTGCTTTTTTTGTGGGTTCTTATCCCATGGATTATTGTTTTCTATCCTTTGACTTTTAGTCTCTGAATTTCTTTTTGTGTTAAATGTGTTTCTTTTATGCAGCATATTGTTGGATCTTGCTTCTTGATCCATTCTGTCAGTCTGTTTCTTTTGAATGGTGAATTGAGGCCATTGGCATTGATTATTGTAACTGATAGGTACTGACGTCCTTGTCATTGTAGTTTCCTATTATTGGCTCTTTTATTTTTTTCCCCCTTTTAATTTAATTTCTTGCCTTGTCTGATGGCTTCATTCTGTTGGGCTTCATGGAGGTGTGACCCTCATTGTCTTTTTCTGGGATATTGTTTAGAATTTTTTGGAGTGCTGATTTAGTATTCTTGAAGTTCCTCAGGTGTTCTTTGTTGTGAATGTATTGTATTGCTCCATCGATTTTGAAAGATAGTTTTGTAGGGTACATCATTCTGGGTTGGAGGTTTTCTTTTATGGCATTTCATTCCAGGCTTTTCTTGACTTTAGGGTTTGTGTTGAGAAGTGTGCTGTGATTCTGATGGGCTTTCCTTTGTGATTTTTTTTTGTAAGTGCTTTTAATATTCTTTTGTTCTATTGGGTTTCTGGGATCTTGACTATTATTATATGTCTAGGTGTAGATTTTTTTTTTGATCATGGCTAATTGGAGTCCTATATGCCTCACTTATCTGTATGTCAAATATTTTCCCTCTTCTTGGGAAGTTTTCTGCCATTAGTTCGTGAACAATTTTTTTTTGTTGTTTGTACTATCTCCTGCTTTTTCATTGACTCTGATCAGTCTTATGTTATTCTTCTTTCCATCATCTAGCAGCTGCTGGATTGGTTTCTTGTGGTCTCTTGCCACTTTTAAGAAATCTTTCTCCCTGCCACCTGCTGAGATGCTGTGCTGTGGCCTGGCCTGCGAGCGCTGCCGCTGTATCCTGCCACTCATGCTGCTCAGCGCCATCATCTTGGACATCATCGTGCTGACCGGCCGCGGGTGGCTGCAGTAAAGCACCCACATGCAGACGTCGTGGCTGTGGTGGAAATGTGTGGACAAGGAGGGCACCACCGGCTCCCCCACCGAGGGCTGCGAGAGCCTCATGCAGTATGCTTGGGGAAGAGCAGCTGTCACCATGCTCTTCTGCGGCTTCATCATCCTGATCATGTTTCATCCTCTCCTTCTTTGCCCTCTGCGGACCCCGGATGCTCATCTTCCTGAGAGTGATCGGAGGCCTCCTGGCCCTGGCAGCTGTGTTCCAGATCATCTCCCTGGTTATTTACCCTGTGAAGTACACCCAGACCTTCAACCTTCATGCCAGCCCAGCGGTCCTTTACATCTATAACTGGGCCTATGGTTTTGGGTGGGCAGCCACGATTATCATGATTGGCTGTGCTTTCTTCTGCTGCTGCCTGCCCAACTACGAAGACCTGCTGGGCAATGCCAAGCCGAGGTACTTCTACACCTCTGCCTAAGGCAGAGGAGCGGGGCACGCTGAGATGGTGCCAAGCAGGGGAGCCTTCTCGGGCTACCCAGCATCTGTTTTGGCAGCATCTGTGAGCTCCAGGCCACTGGAAACCTCTTCTAGCAGTGTTCAGAGTTAAAATAGTTGGAAATGCTAAAATAGTTTTGGGGAAAATATTTTAAAAATTGTGTTATAGTTTCATACTCCTCTATGTTTTGTGAAATTAACAAAAACATGTTTATTTTTGCTGGTTACTTACAATATGCCAGTGTTTCCTACATCTATCCATAGCCTTTATACTGCATTTATAAAAGAAAATGAGCTTGAAGAGTAGAAATGTGAAGGCTTCCAGGATGTAGTAATCTGCTCAAGTTTGGGGTTTCTTTTTTTCCCAGATAGAATGGACTATTTCTATGAAGAGCTAAAAGGAGGGAGATACTGGTAAAAGTTGTCAGTAACTAAACATTCTAAAATAAAGATAAAACAAAAACTGTTTTCAAGTTTTTAGCTATTTAAAGAGCAAAATAGTTTCCTGTTTTTGAGAATCTATAATTAATATTCTAATAATTGCTGTTTTGGTAAACTTCATATTGACTTGATATTACACGAAGGCAAGTATTTTTCCATGGCCAAAGCAGATTGCGGTACTAAGACCTCTTTAAGTAGAGAAAGGCTAAGAGGAAATTTGCTCTTTTAATAAAAATAGCTTACAGGGTTAGGGTGTGGGGAAATGCTATATTCATAAATCTGTACCACTTTGTGTCTATATAGTCAGGACCCATGTAGACTTGAAAGATAGGAATGATGAACCCATATAGTAAGGTGTTAGGATGGTTATTGCTGTCCCCAAAGTGCCATTAAAACAGGTCAAGGGGAAGAATTGGCTTGAGGTTTTTATCTCCAGTTTAACTGGGCTCTAACCATTTGGACACAGCTCTGATAGATTTTGTCACAAAAACCTAAATATAGTTAAAAACCTGGTCTCCCTTGGTAAACAGACTTAAAATGGCTGATGTAAAACGTACAACAGGAGAATTCAGGGATATGAGTTTCTCTGAATATATATTGGATGAATTGTTATTTTTTTTTACTATTTATACTGACATAATGAAAACTCATTTTATACATCAAATTACTATAAGTTGTACCATAAGCAACTAAATTTTCATTATTTTTTTTTCTCAATAAACCAGGTGTCAAAAAAAAAAAAAAAGAAATCTTTCTTTTCCCGGTCACTAACTACAATCCTGTCTTCTATATCTGATATTCTGTCCAGACATTGGCTCATTCTGCTGCATATACTTTCAGTGGTATTTTTAATCTCCTGGATATCTGTTTGAATCTATTTTATGGAGTCCATTTCTTTCTTCTGCTGGCCATTCATGGATTCCATCATGTTCCTGACCTCTTCTATTTTTTTTTTTAATCTGTGTCTGCTCTAGAGTTATTAATCATGTCGTTCACTATGGTCACCATCTCTGTCTGAGAATTTATTTCTGATTTAATTTTTTTCAGATCCTCTTTCATTGTCAGTTTAAGGAGTCCAGGTGGTTGTGTTTCAGAGTGTTCCATTTTGTTGCCCCCTGAATTTTCCTTTGGTGTTCTGGAAGTCTGGGTTTGCATCTTGTTTAGGTGTCTCCTTGTTTCTTTCTTTTTTCTTTTGGTGATGTTTTTGGTTTAATTCCTGGGTTGTTGCTTGTAAATTGCTTATTAGAAGTATTTTTATTGCTAGTATTTAAAACCCTTAGGAAATGACTACTACTTGGATTGTCCTCCAGGTGTAGTTGTTCTTTGGGTTTTGAGTCTGTAATGGCCCTTAAGCAATCTCAATCTTGGTATACCAGGAAGGGCAGCTGGCTAGAACAATCACATTACCTTGGCCAAAATGATACAATCAGCATTAACATTAGCATCAAATACAGCTTAGAAAATGACAAATTGTGGTACCTGTTAGTCTGACACCTTTAACCAAGGAACTAGACTTGTTATGTATCAAAATCAAGGATCAACCACAAGAATGATCTATAGTAAATAAGCCCTTCAATATAGTGGCTTTACCCTCTGGGAAGAAGACTTAGAAAAAGTTGAGGGATAGAGAGATGGAAGGAGAGAAAGAGGTTAGAAATAGGGCTAGAGGACACAGAAAGGTCATGCAAACTTTGGGAAACTGGTGGAGACAGAAAGAAAAGAGAGATGGAAGGAATAAATACAAGAGTAGAACAAGCTAACAGCAACAGGACAACTACAAGCTGTGTTCACTCTACTGTAAGAATAATTGAGAGAGAATAAGAAAAGAATAAAGTAGGACAATAACAGGAACAAGAAAGAAGAGAAATGAAAGGAGAAGGAAAAAGAGAAAAGGGTCCCCTTCAAGGCGTATCTCTACTGTCTCTGGTAGACAAGGTGGGTAGCAGCCTGCAGATCTGTGTCAGATAATCTTAGCGAGCCCACCATAGTTCACTAAGATTCAAACCAGTTTCTGGCTGTGAGGCAGAATTGAGCTCCCTGATCTCCTGTGGGTTTGGACTCTGCATGGTTCTACTGCAGGTTTGAGCCACCCTTCCCCTTCAGCAAGTCCATGTTCCAGTATGAGGTGCTGATCCCACCAACTCACCAACTGATGTAATCTGGGCCTTCACTACAATGTCTTTCTTCACTTTCCCTGTGAGCTTAAAGTTCTTGACTTCTGGGGTTGAGATCTGGGGCCTCTCCTCAATCAGTCTTTCCTATGTCTCTTCCCCATGTCTCCCCTCTGTGGTCCTGTAAGCACAACTCTCTCAGCCACTGTGGCACCTTTTGTGCGTGTCCACTGTCCCAGTGTGGGGGAGGAGGGAGTGTCCCCTTCCTGTCACCAGCCAAGGCCCCTTGTCCCTCCTCATATCTGATCTCAGATCACAGTGGGTGCCTCTAGCCCTTTGTAGTCAAGGCCCTTGGTGGACTTGGGAACAGAGCTTGTCTGGACTGGTTCTCTACATAACATAAATTCCCTCGATCTGTTGACCAGCTGTCAGCAGTCCACCATCGCCTGATGTCTCTTCCCTTCTTTCTCTCAGGGCAGCAAATCAGCCCTGGGAGAAGTGACCAAAAACAAAAAAAAAAACAAAAATAAAAACAAAAGTCATAGAGCACCTGGGTTCAAATTTGTGCCTCTGACCCAAATCACATCTGTGACCTGGCTGGCATTCACTTTGGTTGTACCAGGTTCTACTTTCCAACTTAAATTCCCTTGGTCTACTGACCAGCTGCCGGCAGTCTACCAGTTCTGGGTGGCTTTTTCTTTCTCTCTCTCTGGGCAGCAGAACAGCCCGGGAGAGTTCAAGTTTGTGCCTCTGCCCCAAATGACAACCATGACTCAGCTGCTGATGGCGGGAGCTTCACTTACCAAATTTCTTTTCCTTCTGGGTGGACCTTCTGGGGAATATTGTCTGGCATTTTCACTGCTGCCTCCCCCTAACTTTGGTTTTCCAGAAAGCTGCATGACCAAAGAGAAAAAAAGGAAAAGAAAAAGGTGTGAGGGGATCTGGTGGCTTGTCTGCCAGGGAGGGAGCAGATTTCTGCTTGCTTGCCTCTGTGTTTGCCAGTGAAATGTGTTGTCAGTGTGCATCATCCTCTGTGTGGAGGAAGGCAAAAGAGGCAAGAGGCCTTTTTCCCCAAATCTATTGTCTGTCACTTGAGTTAGCTGCACTTTTCAGTCCATCAGTTTCTTGAAGAATTCCCAGTATGGCAATTCTTGTTTGGTGCTGTCTGGACCACTGCTAGTCCTGTGGGCTTATTTGTTGTTTTATCACGTCCTGTGACTATGTTTCATGTGACCTATTGATCTCTTATTTCAGATTGATTTTGGCATCAGGATGTATGTCACTCCTTTTCTTCCAATTACCTATGTTTTTAGTTGATTTTTCTCTAAGTAGGTCCGATTTGACTCTTCCTTTATTCAGCTTCCTCTGATAGGTCACTTTATATACCCTGCTTCCAAAGCACTTTCTCCAATCTCTTATTCTCATCCAAAAGTAATTTTTTCTTCTCAGTTGTTATATATTGGTGTTTATCAGAGGGTGATCAATCCTCTGACTCCCTAGAAAGGGGGACAGCAATGGCTAAGGAAAGAAAGACAGTTGAGACTTGCATAATTTCAAAGCACACAAGGTCCTGGGAGGTCAGTGCCTCAAAGAGAAAGCTACTGTAAGCTAGCCATTATTTATTGGGTACACAATAATTGGAGAGTATCAGGTGACTTAGGGGACAGCAGTAATCCTATGTTGATGAGGATCTTAAGTCACTGAGGGTCTTATGGTGATGAGGGCAGTAAGGAGAGCATTCTTAACAATAGTAGGTGGGACAAGATAGCAGGCTGATAAAGAAGTCCTGCATCCAGGTGAAACTTTTCTCTTTTTTAATTATTATTTGGTTCTCGAAGAACCAGAATGTCTTCAGCTGATCTGCTCTTGTCTTTGAGTGTCACAGTATCATGGGACCGTTGAGGCCTCAACTTGTGACCAGAGGCAGAGCAGTTATGTTTCTGCATGCTATAGCTAGCTCATGGGCAAGGTGACATTGGGCCTTAGACAACAGTAGTTATACTTTATGAAATGATTTCCCCCCAAAATTTATGTAGAATGGCTCTTGACAGATCCCCCTTTCTTTTTATTTGCTCAAAGAAGTTGAATCATTGTGTTCTGTGATTCCAACATCTTAAGATGTCATCTGATTTGAGCTCCTCTGTAGCAGATGAAGGTGAGAGCAAGGAGACACAATCCAATTACTACTGGCACAGCAATATAAAACTAGAAATGAGCCTTGAGATAATTAATTGGATTAAGCTGATTAAGTATATCAGAAAATCTATCCTAGTTTTGAATCTGGTCATCAAAATTAGTCTGTTGGGACATAGATACAACTTTTTTGGAAGACATCAAAATCAGTAGTTATATTATTGTGCATTGTTCCTTGTACATGCTTTTTAACATGTTCCCATGGGTGGCTAGACCCATTATAAGGTAAAGGAGTAATGCAAAATCAAGTGGTATTATAATAACATTTTAGGCCTTGTAGTTATAAACTTTCAATCTGATCTCATCCAGAGAACAGTAGAAGCATGCTTATTTGGGATTGCAGCTTAGCATCTATAGAATGCTGAATTTTGCAGGCCTCATCACAGTCTTGGTCTGATTATCTATGAAATGAGCTGTTTGAATGGAGTGGGCCAAGACCAGAGAGGAAACAGCTACATTTTAAATCAATAATACCAATAAAGACTATGCCAGCAATGATCAGTCTTAGGATTCTTTTTGTTCTAAGTATGAGACAAGCAAGACTTGTAACATATGAGCAGTAGGCATATGTGACCATGGTTCAGTTAAATTAACAGGAACCCATACTCCTGGCATATGCCCTAGCATCATTAGAGTCTTATTTTGTACAGAGCCAAAGGGAATATAATGAGTCAAGGTGTATTTTTTTCCCCAGTATCGGGGATTGAACTCAGAACCTTGCATTTGCCAGGCCCCTCATGGTACATTTTTGACACATAAAAGTATTAGTACCCCATTGTATATTCCCATACACAAAAACATATGTGTTATAGATACATATGGGAGCTTGAACAGGCCAATATTGTTAACAATATAGTATTGCCAGAGTCTGATTCTAAATCATTACCAGTCCTTAAGCTTCCTTAAATATAGGGAAGAGCCAATTTGCATAATTTTTTTGGACAGACTCAAGTTTTCCATAACGTAAAAACTGGGGAGAAAGTGTATCAAAACCTTCTTCTATCCAACTTATTTCCTTAGTAGGGACAGATTTTGTGGTCACATTATCAATGTTAGTCCAGTTTAATTTATACCAGTCTATATTATTGTCCTTCCTGTAAATTTCCCTATGATCCCCAGTCAATAAATTCATATGCTCCCAATTTTCCATATCATCCTGATCAGCCCCTACATATTTTCCATGGTGGAGCTGCATCTTTATGAAATCCATTCCATGTAATATGAGCTTGACAAATTGGATTTTTGGGTAGGAAAGAATCAATTTGTTCTCCAGGCTCATGAATGGACCCCAGAATTAACGAAGTTTTTAGGATTATGGTCCAACCAGGTCTGAGATGAGGCAGCATAGTGATAATTAGACTGTGTGGAACCATCTTCCACACACAGAGGAGGATAAGTAAAATGAGAAGTATAATCAACAATTGTTTTTTGTCTTTCATATCTATAGGGACAAATGGGCCTGGTATCAAATCCACTCATAAATGGGATGTGTCAGTTTCATGATAAATTTCAGGTGGGAGATCCACCTAAGTAACTGGTCTAAGCAAGGGAGGATTGGGGATGTAACCTCAATACTCAATCCCTGACAGTGGGGATATACATGCTGCACATGCTAGGATAGCCATCATAGCAACAAACAATATCAGGAGTCTGTGCTAGACCTTGACATTCTACAAGTGTCTTGACCTTGTAGATTGTTCTTTCAAGGCTCTTGTTTGTAATTGGTTTGGCTTCCATCATTGATGGGGGTGGAGTTGTTGCCAGTTGACTGTTGAGACTTATCTGTGCAAAAGTCTCCATTGGTGGTCTGACTGGCAGGCCAGTCAGCTGATGCCACCATAGGGATTTCTGTCTTCCACAGTCAAACATTCCTGGATGGCAGCCATGCTGGTGATCCATCTTCTGTTAATATGCAAAAATAACCTCACTGGGTGTGGTGACGCATACCTGTAATTCCAGCCCTTGGGAGCCAGAGGCAGGAGGATTGCTTGAGTTCGAGTTCAACTTGGGATGTGTAGTGAGTTCAGGGCCACCCTGACATACAAAGCCAGACCCTGTCTCAAAAAAAGAATACCCTCATCCCCAGGCTATTAATGGTGAGGGGCCTTACCATTTGCCTGTCTGTGTATCTTTCCTCAAGACCTGAACTTGTGGCAGTTTAGAGTCAGGCTCAGACTGCCAGTGCAGTTCAGCTGTGGTGCACTTGTTCTCTGTCCATGGATTTTTTTTTTTTTTTTTTTGGTACCGGGGATCCAACTCAGGACCTTGCGGTTGCAAGGCAGGTGGTGGAACCACTCTCTGTCCATGGATTTAAAAAATTTAGAGTGAAGATAGTTGAGCATGTGGAGGAAACTGTATTCCCTTTTTTTCTTTATTTAGTTGATTTTTGAGTGGTAGATGGGCCCTTTCTACTGTAACTTGGCCTTGTGGATTATTTGGATTGCCTGTAAGATTCTTAATGTGCCAGAGCTGAAAACAGGAGGACAATGCTTTACTAGTATAAGAAGGGCCATTCTTATAGTTTTTGGCACTCCCATAGCAGCAAAAGCAGACAAACAGTAATGTTGAACATGGCCAGTTTTTTCTCCTGAATTATAAGTAGCACGCATTAAATGGGAATAAGTATCAATAGAAATATGAACATATCACAAGTGGCCAAAAGAGGGAATATGAATAACATCCATTTGCCAAATTTGATTTTATGTGAGCCCCCGGGATTGCCGTACCTTTGGGGGTTACTGGGCGAGTGAGTTTTTCAACATGCAGGACAAGATAAAATGATATTTCTAGCCTGTGCGCATGACAATTAAAATTCTTTTATTAAAGCTCTACTATTTTGGTGGTGATTCTCATGTGATTGTCTAGCCAGATCAAAAGAGGAAACAAGGGCAATTAGTGAATCAGCCTGTTGATTACCATAAGCTAAAGGTCCAGGTAAATTAGAATGAGACCTGGACTGGGGACTTAGCTCAGTGGTTCCACTGCCTGCCTTGAAAGCACAAGGTCCCAAGTTCAATCCCTGGTACCAAAAAAAAAAAAAAAAATTAGAATGAGACCTGGTATGTCCGATAAAGAAGGGAACAGTATGGCTGTGAATGATAGACTGTAATTTTAAAAATAAATTAAGCAAAGGTGGATCTAAAGTGGCCTGCAAAGTGGCTCTCTCAAGCCTTTGAGAAATAATGCATAACCTGAGTCACTGGTACTGTTACAGGAATTTGTTGTGTCATCTCTAAAACCAAATAGCAGTTCATTCATTTGTTCATTTGGTTTGTCTGTCTGTGTCTTTATTTCTTTTTTTCGTACCAGGGATCAAACTCAGGACCTTGGACTTGTGAGGCAGGCACGGTGCCACTGAACTAAATCCCCAGCCCCAAAATAGCAGTTATTTCTGATCACTGCACTGAAGTTAGGGGTCCAAATGACATGCTGAAAAATCTGTATTCCAAATGACCACTTTTCCTTTAGAGGAGCCATCTGTGAAAAAAGCAGGAGCATTAGAAATGGTCTCTAACTGGGCTATTCTACGTAGAATACAAAGGTGTTTAAGAAAGAATTGGAGAAGGGGATCACTAGGAAAGTGATTATCAATCTGTCCAATGAAATCTCCAAAAGCTACTTGCCAATATTTAGCTTGTTGTAATACTATAACATTTTGAGCCAAGTCTATGGGTAAAAACTATTAAAGAGGGATTGGTGACAAAAAGCTGAGTAGAGTGGATTTTTCCATTTATTATAATTTTAGCCATTAGTCCCATATATAGTTGTAAGGTTTTCACCAGTTGATTTGGAAGATAAAGGCATTCTATGGGGAATAATTGATTATCATAGAATTGACTCAGCAATCCTGTAGGAGAATATGGAGTGTTGAGTACATACAGAATGAGAGGATATTAGAGGTTAACATGATACACCTGGCATTGGTGCAGCATTGATTCTAGTAGCTGTACCTTCTGAGAGGCCTCAATGCTCAAGGTACATGGAGAGTCAACCTGAGGTTTACCTTGTAGGATTTTATAAAAATGCTTTAATTGATAAGTAGCTATCCCTAGTTTAGGGCGGGTCCAGTTGATATCACCTAACAGTTTGTAGTGAGCATTTGATCCCTTTTGATACTGATTTTTTGAGGCTTAACAGTTCTTTTAGTTAATAAGGTTCCCAAATATTAACTAAAAAGCTGAACCTCGTATACACAAGCCAGACCATTTAAGATCCCTTTTTGTTAGAGGAAACAAGTCATATAAATGAGACTTAGTGCTGTCAGCCAAAAGTATGTCATTCATGTAATGGACTACATAAGACATTGGATATGTATCTTTGGCATTCTATAATGCCTGTCCTGCAAAATATTGACATAAAGTTGGACTGTTCATCATACCTTGTGGCAAGACATATCTCTGCATAGTTCTTTGAAATTAATACTAGGTGCTGAAAACAAACTTTTGTCTATTTTATGGGTATAGCAGAATTATAAAAAAATCTTTAAGATCAATCATAATCAAGTGCCAATCCTGAAGGACAGCAGCAGGGGGTGGTATCCCTGGCTGGAGGGTACCCATTGGTTGTAAATTTGTTGATGAGGGCGGTAAGGAGAGCATTCTTACCATAGTAGGTGGGACAAGATAGCAGGTTAATAAAGAAGTTTTCCTTCTTTAAGTTGTCCTTTTTCACCTTTATTCAAGTGAAACTTTTTTTTTTATTACTACTCAGTTCTTGAAGAACTAGGATGTCTTCAGCTGATGTAATCTTGCCTTTGAGTATCACAGTATCATGTGACCATTGAAGACTCAACTTGTGACCAGAGGCAAAATGGAGTTATGTTTCTGCATGCCACAGCTGGCTCTTGGGCAAGGTGACTTTGGGCCTTAGGCAGTCACAGCCATACTTTAATTATAAAATGATTTCACCCCAAATTTATGTAGAATGGCTCTCAACATCTGTCCATTGAGATTTATTGTTCTTTACCTTCTGTGATAGTTATTTTTGTATATATTGAATTTCCCATGCTAAACTAAGCATGTTAAGGACAAGAACTATGCTTTGTCCATCTGCATCTTCTTTATGGTGCTAAATTCACTGGTATGGAGGTAGCAGGTGCTAAATAATCATTTATTGAAACAATGAAATGCAGGGATTTTCTCTTTTTAAAATAAATATAAGTGCTGATAAGCATGTGTCTGGAGAGACCCATGAAAGAGTTATGGAGCTGTAAATGGGGATATTATTTTGGAGTAGTCTTTCCTCTCCCCTGTCCTTGAAATGTGCCATTATAGTTGGTCACAACAGCCTTCCACTACCAAATTTTTGCAGTTAAAGCTGAGCAGGACTGCTTCACATGAGTTACCTAGAAGTACTTCTCAACCAGAGTGTTGAATGAATCATAGGATATGTTGTGCCACAAGGAACAGAAAATCTGAATTCAGCTGGTTGATGAGGAAATCTCATCCCACTGACAAGGTCCCAGAGGAGCAGCTGCTGCCATAGCAGACATTCCTGCCAAGTACTAGTGGGATGTGCATGACACCTGCTTCTTGCTGGCACCTGCTTCTTGTTTTCCATAATTTGGCTATATTGTTTTATATCTGGAGTCAGACCAAAGCTCTACATGACTCAAATGGGCATGTCAGATGGCAGACTGGGTGAGTATAGCCCCTCCCTCACTGGCTGCCATAGAAACCTAGGCCCTGGTCTGTGAAGTGACAGGGCTCTGCTGAGTTATGTGCATCTGAGATCAGTGTGACCCCAATTAAAATCCTTTCCCCTGAATTATGGCTTCTCACTGACCTGATGAGTAGCTTGATAATTGCACCTGGTCTCAGTACTGACCAGTTTATTCTCTCTGAGCAAGATAACCAGTGCTTACTCCCTAAAAGCCTTGCCTGGCTCTATCATGCCAGGTGTCCGGCAGTATTTCACTAGATGCCTTCAAAGCATACCCAGCTCCCTATTCCTTCCCATGATTGTATTCAATAAATACTGGATGGTATCTATTGAATTGGGGGTCTTTGTCTTTGCTGCCATCAGCAGCACTGACCAGGTTCTAAGACCCAGCTTCTTCATTCTAAGTCTCCTTTCCTATCTATTTAATTTGCCTCATGCTGTAGTGGCTCACAGGAGGCCAGGATCCATGGCAGAGGTTCTGGCAATGTTCCCTTCCCCGTACCTATGCTGCCACAATTCCAGGGGTCACACAGCACTCAGTGTAAGGAGAGGGCATTTCCTGCATGTGTCCTGTGGTTTTATCAACCAGAAGATCCTTCACAAAAGTGTGGCAACAGCTTCACCCCAAGGGCCTTACTTGGCTCTTCCCAATCAACAGACAATGTGAGTAAGGCTCGGGGGAAGATGACCACTGGACACAGCACAGCTGGCTGCTTTGGGGAGGATGGTGGCTGTGTTTTGGGGATGAGTGATGGAACCGGGAGGTGGTTGTGGGGAGGACAGTGTGGTGGCTGCAGGACACACACTGGATTTCACAGGGAGGCAGAGAGGCGTGGAGTATTTAAGTAAAAGTTTTAAAGCAAAATTTAATATTGTACACAGCAGGGATGTAAACAATCTTTAATTTTTTTTACATTTGCAATGCTAATTTCTATTTATAATTAAGTGAAACCAGTGCTCATAAGATGTATCTTTTCACACTAGTCAAAAAGGTATCTTTTTTTTTTAATAAGGTATCTTTGATAAATGTATAATCCATTCGTGTCAGAGGGTATCAGCTTGTTTGAAATTTCAATATAGTACCATTTTTTCCTATAAAGTATAGTGGTACTTCAGCTTATGAACTTAATTTGTTTTATGATTTTAGGGAAGATAGCTGCATTTGTGTTTGTGTGGAGAAGATGGCTGTAGTTGTTTTTGTCACCCAATGCAGAGTTTGTGAAGGGAAGCAAAATTTTGCTGAATGCTTTTGTTTTCAAAACAAATCCAAACAAGCATTTGTGAACTGAGGTATTACTGTAATTCTTTTTTCCAAATAAACAGGGAGACTAAAATTTCTCAACAAACCAAATTGCCTTTCAGAAAAAGATCTTTAAATCAATAGTAAAAAATAGGATATAGAAGTCAGACCATCAGAGCACATGACTGTATTCCCAGCTGCTTGGGAGGTTGAGGCAGGAGGATTGAAAGTTTGAGGCCATCCTGAGTAATATATCTCAGACCTTGTTTCAAAGCAAAACAAAACAAAAAACAAAAATACTCAAAACCCACAACAAACAAAACTAGAGGTAAATTTTTTTTGTACCAGAGATCGAACTCAGGACCTTGTGCTTGTGAGGCAGGTGCTGTGCCACTGAGCTAAATTCCTGGCCTTAGAGGTAAATCTTTACAGATGCTAAGTGGTGCACCACCTAAGCCAGGATGAGGCTTTTGACTTCATTCCAGCTTTTGAGACCTTTAACATACCTCTTGGTAAACTTGAACCTATGTGGGAAAACCTTGCCAGTGAGTTTTTAAAAATTTGCTACATATTAGTCTAATAGTTCTCCCTAGAATAATGATAGCAAACCTTTTAGAGACAAGTGAACAAACTGCAACCCAAAACCTACTTACTTATTGCAAAATGCCAACACTGCAATTAAACCTGAATACTGAAGTTTTAGTTTAGAAAAAACAACTCACACATTGACATCTCTTGTCTTTAAAAATAAAACAAAAACATATGCCATAGGTTTGCCACCACTGCCTTAGAGTGTAGAAAGCCATGTATTTTTCTTTGTATTCAGTCTGTTGAGCATGAGTTCTAAAATAATGCTCTCCTCAGACTGTAGTTCCAAATTCTAAGTGGATAGAAATGCTAGATGTTTGCATTATATCATAAAATGCCTCAGACTTCACAACCTTTATCTAATTGTGTATGTCAAAACACTGGAATAGACAAAATATGCCATTATTTTGCTTGCTCTCCTTTTGAGAATTCTCTCTGGAAGCTGAGATGTGTGGACAGCTGGCCTTGCTCACTGCCTGTGGAAGAAAGGCAGCCATAGTACTCATTACCATTCTGCCTTCTGGCAGAATTCTGCCTGACTCTGGGGGATTTTCCTATAGAAATAAATTCTTTTTTTCTGATTGCCCCACCTTTCCTGGCTATCTGTTCTTGTATTTTGTCCTATTATGTGGTCACACCTTACACTTCCATGAATAAATTTTTATTGTGACTCTGATGTTATTCATATATAAAATCGTACCTCCATCTCTCCAAATCTTGGGACCCTTCAGCCTAAGTATGGGGTACCACTTCTGCCCATACTCAAAGCCTGGTGTCTGA
This sequence comes from Heterocephalus glaber, assembly GCF_000247695.1. The sequence goes on along the minus strand of NW_004624992.1, from coordinate 73,856 downwards.
GTGCATCTGAGGACACTTAAGGTTACAACTCCACTCTGAGGGACATGCACATAATGGGCTACAGCCATCTAAGAATGAGTTAACATACTCAACCATGCATGCATGTTATGGCCAAGGTTGTGCAACAGGTGTTTTGTCTCTCCATGTCCTGGTAAGCAGATAAGACACTATAACTCCTGTGAACTAAACACTATAACATTTTAGTAGCTGTGTTTGCTATGTAGCCTGTTCTGCTGTTTTGCTGAAGGAATAAAGACATTCAACTTGAGTTGCAACTCCAGCTCTGCTCTCATGCTGCCCTGACACTGATGATTAACTCTCTGTGTGTTGTTCTTATGAGTAATTCACTCATGAAGGACTACATGAACTAAACAAACCCCTGTCCAGGTGCCTCCTGGGAAGGCTTGGCTTTGGTCTTGCCTATGCCTTCAGAATTGGTCTGGTAGAATCCCTTCACATTAGGTAGCAGCTTGGTTTTGTTTGTTTGTTTGTTTTGGTTTTAGTTTTTTGAGACAGGATCTGGGTAGGTGGTTCAGGCTGGCCTTGGACTCACTGTATAGCCCAGTCTGGCCTCAAACACATGATGATCCTCCTCAGCCTCCTGAGTGTTGGGATTACAGGCATGCACCACCACACCCAGCTCCAGCAGCAACTTATTGAACAGAGGTAGTTTTGTCAATGGAACAAATCAGGTAATGTTTTTCCCATGCGAAAGTAAGCAAAGACATGCAGTCTACCATCTCAAATGAGGAAGAGGTTCTGGGTGACTGAACTCAACTTTCCTGAAACAAAAGGCTGGAGACATTTTATGGGTTGTACTAAGAGACATTTTATGGGGTGTACTGAGGGCTGAGAAGGGGTGATCCATGTGACTGAGCCACCTGGACTTATTAATCAGCACTTACCTACAAAGAAAAAAGTTTTAATTTCTTGTGATGGCTACACAAAAGCATAAAATTACACATATTAATGGAGTACCATGTGATGTTTTGATAAATGTATAAGTTGAGATGTTTAAATCAGGGTAAACACATCTGTCCACCATTTCTTTGTGGAGAAAATATTCAATATCATTTACCTTTTGAAGATGCAGTTTATAATTACTATCTATAGTCACCTTACTGTGTAATAGCACACCACAAGTTCTTGCTCCTACTTAACTATAACTTAGTATCTATTGGTCATCCTTTTCCCACCTCCCTCCTCACTGCTCTTCTCAGTTGGTGACAAACACCACTCCACTCTCAATTTCTGTGAAGTCTTTTGTAACTAGTTATAGGAGCAACATCATGCAGTGTCTGGAGCTGGAGATCATCATGTTATGTGAAGTAAGCCAGATGCAGAAAAGAACTGTCTTATGGGAAGAGGCATTAGTGCAAGATGGAGGGAGACACCCCACTGAATGGAAATGCAGACATTTTCATGGAACTTGTGTGGGCAGGAATGCTCTGAGAAGTGGTCTGAGAAGTACTTTTAACCCCCGCCTCATGGGACCATTCTGCTTTCCAGCCTGGGCCTGGCAGCTAGTGCAGCAGACAGTACCCAAGGAGACAGGCTTGGAACTTGGTGGGACCCTCAGGTCTAACAGTGCCAGTGCTGGTGCCCTCCACCTGCCTTAAGAAGCAGCCTCATCACAGGAGCCTGTTTAGAAGTCTTGTACCCTTGCTTGGCACTGTATGTACAATTCTCTGTGCTTTTGTGGAGGGTTGCACTTGATTTCCCTGGTTGTTTTGAGTACTGGAGAGGACCAGGTCTTGTTTGCTCCTAGTCATCTGTGGATATGAGTGAACAAAATGCAAGGGGTGGTCACAAAGACTTTGGCATGAGTTGTTTGATGGAGGGGCAGGGCATATTTGGAGGGAGCCATGTGAGATACAAATAGAGAGGCAGCTGGGTGTTCAAGAAGCAAGGTCAGAGACAAAAGCTGGAGGGCTCTATATTCCCAGGTGGCCTCCTGTCAGCCCAAGTAACAATCCAAACCATTCTCCAAAGAACAGTGCTATTTATTTAGGTAGAGTAAAGCATTGTAATGTGAATGCACCTTCCTTAAAAACTATGACTTTTCAACAATGTTGAAAGGTAGGATAAGTATTTAAGAAAAAGCAAAGAAGACTCTGTGAGATATTTAAGACAATTCTTGGCTACAGGACAAGGGAGGTACCAATGCAAGGTTGAATATCATTGCTGGGCAGAGGTTCTCACAGAAGCATTTTTTGTGTTGGGGTCGTGGCAGTCCTTTTATTTTTACTAACTTGTTTGTAGTACATAATGTTTGCATTTATCTTAAGGAGTAGGTACATGTACTTAACATATCTTAATTCTTTTTATTTCCCCCCCCTTCCCCTCCCTACCCTCTCCTTGTCTCTGGATACCCTTCCCATTTGCAAATGAACTATCTCCCTGTGTTTTTTTACCCCCCAGGATCTCTCTATGTAGTTCAGGCTGGCCTTAAACTTGCTATGTACCTATGCTGGCCTCAAACTAGTGGTGATCCTCCTGTCTCAGCCAACTGAATGCTGGATTACAGGTATTTGCCACCCCTCCTGGCTCCCTGTTTAATTATATCTATCTTTTATTTTGGTTTTAGGTTTGTGTATCTTTCATTTAACATTATGGTCTCAAGGTGCATCCATTTTCTACAAATGACTCAAACATATCCTTTATGGCAGAGTAGTACTCCATTATGTATAAACATTCATATTTTCTTTATCTATTTATCAGTTGAGTGATATATAGGCTGCTTCCAAGATTTAGCTATAATGAGTTGTGCTGCTATAACACAAGTATGCATATATCACTGTGATACAATGTCTGTAACTCTGTAGGGAAGAGACTTAGAAGGAGAATAGCTGGATCAAATGGAATTTATAGTTTCAGTTTTTTGAGGAATCCCATACTGATTTCCGTAGTGGTTGTACTAGTTTATATTCCTACTAACAATGTAGAAGAGTTCCTTTTACCCCACAGCCTTTGTTATTAAAGAAGAACTTAATAGAAAATCAGTTTTCCTTGTTGAAAGCAATCTAACTTCTTGTAGCTCCCCATTCAGGTTCTACCCTTCCCCTATAACTGCTGACTTCTGCTCTGCTACAGATAAGGAAAACAGCAAGATTCTTGCTAACAGGGTCCTGTTATGTCCTGGTTTCTCAGGAATCTGCCTTCCTTCCATGCTGAACTCCCCCCTAGTACTGATAAGGTAGACAATTGTATTCCTGTAAATGAAGTCTTTTTAAAAATTTTATTTTATTTTATTTTTGAGACAGGGTCTCACTATCCAGTTTAGGCTAGTTTTGAACTCACTGTGTAGCCCAGGCTGGCCTCAGATTTTCAGCAATCCTCCTTCCTCAAGTGCTGTGATTACAGATGTGCACTGCCATGCCTGGCTTGAAAATGAAGTCTTGTAACCTCTGAGGAACTATACGCTTTCAAAAGATACAGATAGGGTTGATAACTATTCTTGTAAACAAGGTTTTACATCCTAAAACTCCTGATATCTGGCTCAGCTAAGCTGCAAGGATAAGCTGTAAAACTGTCACTGAGTAACTGTCTTTATTCCATTTTGTGCCAATCCCCTTAACAAAAATGTATAAAAATTGGTGCTTCTCCTTTGTTCAATACTCAGTCATTTTGAACAGTAGCCTATCTCAGTCCAGGTGCACCTCATAAAATTCTCCTGTTTTCCATTGGTCTCTCTCTTCTCTCTTGGATACTGCAACATTTCTGGTGACCATGAAGGGACAAGAGAGGACAGAGTATCTGTCTCCTTTGCTTTCAGGCCCAAGAAGGGCCCAAGCTGCAGGAATCTTGAGACTTCTTGTGCCACCAGATGAGACTTCAATTCTGAGAGGGAACCAGCCCTCCCAAAGCTGGAGACCTCTCTCCTGTCAGCACAAAAGGAACCTGTGAGGATTCAGGACAGTTCTGGTAAAGGTATGCTACAAGACCATGGTAAAGTTTTGGGGACCCACAGGGTAGCCCATTCCCTTAGGATGGAAGGGGAGACTGACCACTTCCTGGGGTATACCAAGTAATATGACTCGGGGGAGTTGGTTGAAACAACCTCATGTGGAACTCAAGGGTGGCCTATGATGAGAGTTACTCTCAAACAACTCATAGGAGAGCCCTGCCATGGGAATGGCTCACAGCTTGTGAGAGAGGCCTGCAATGAGAGTGGCTTGCTAAGGTGGTGTGCTGAGTAGTCAGACTCAAGGAGACTTGGAAAATACCCACACCCAGGTGTGCTGAGTACCAGACTCAGAGGGACTTAGTCAAAACCTACATCTAGGCTGAAAAAGTGGCAGAGGGGAGGTGCGTGATTGCGTGGGAAAGAGCAGAGTAAAATGTGTGGGTCACAGGTCTCAGCATAGCCTGTATTCTCCAGGCAAGTATGGGGCCAACCTGGACTAGTGACAATCTGAATATGGGTTATGGTGGTACCCCATAAATGCTAGACACATTGTGGGGTGTGAGTTTGGGATTACAAACCCTCCAATTGCTAAGGAGCACCTAAAAGCTCCTGAGAGGGAGGCAGTATAGTCAGCCTGAAGTGAAAGTGATTGAAAGAGTGAATTGTATCATAACAAGGTGGAAATGGGAAGACAAGCATTGAAACCCACCCCATTAGAATGTATGATAAAAAACTTCCAAGGAGTCTACACAGGGAAATATGAAGTAAAACTGACCTCCCCAGAGGTTAAGAACTCTTTGTGAAGTTGACTGGTCCTGTTTTGATATTGGCTGGCTGGCAAAGGGAATCACTGATCGGGTGACAATTGGGCATATACACAGCATGATAACCAGTGACAGAGAATGACCAGGACACCCGGATCAATTCCCCTACATTGACTCATGGTTAAATATAGTTCAGATGCAACCAATCTGGCTGCAGCCCTGGTCAGAAGCATATTATAAGACACTCATAGCCCGAGCAATGCCCCAGACAGAAGAGAGAGGAATCAGCCTTACTGAGAGGCTCAACAACAAAAGAAAGAGCAAAAAGGAAAAGGAAAACCAGTTCTGCAAGAGCTGCCAGAAGAGGCAGAGACCTTTCCTCATTACACTCCCATTTACCCCCTATTATCAATGGCAGCCCATAGGAAAGCAAGATTGGATGACAGTGAGCCCAAAATCCTGTCCAAGGAGGAAAGGCCAGAGTCAGCATCCCAGAGAGAAAGTGAGGAAGTCCTAAACAATAAAGCAAGCTGTCTTTGAGTCAAGTAAGAGCCCTGCATATACCCCTCCAAGAGACTAAGGGACCCATTTATTATGATATGGAAGGCCAAATTTGAGGGAGACAATGGATCTTAGTCTATAAGCCCTTCTCAACTACTGATCCCCTCAGTTAGAAACATCATACTCCCTCCTATACAGAAAAGCCACAACCTCTTATAGATCGGATGCAATCCATTTTCCAAACACACAATCTAACCTGGGCAGATTGCAAACATCTCTTGTTGCTATTTAACACTGAAGAGCATCAGAGAATTACTCAAGCAGTGTATGTAAGTTGAGACCAGGAGGCTAAATGAGAGACTGATGGGAGGCTCAAAAAGAAAGCAAACCTGTTTGGAGCAGCGCTTATGGGAGGAAAAAGACAGAGGTTGCCAAAGGGTTGAAGTGTGGATGCAGACTGGACAAAAATGGACTGGAATCAGCCAGTCGACCAAAGGTAAATAGGGGTCAATGCACACAATGTAGAAAGTATGAACATTAGAAAGATGACTGCCCAGAAAATGATGAAAATGATGACAGAGATGATGATAAAAATTCCAAAACTATGGGCCGGGGATTTAGCTCAGTGGTTCCGGTGCCTGCCTTGAAAGCGCAAGGTCCTGAGTTCGATGCCTGGTACCAAAACAAAAAACAAAAACAAAACAAAACTAGGAGGCTGCCTGCTAAAGGCTTCATTCGACTTGCAGGAACTGATGGTTAGGAAGATTAGGATGGACCTGGCTTCATCTCCTTAGGCCCCTAGGAGCCCATGGTCACAATGAATGTAAGGGGTCATTTGATGAACTTTATGGTAGATAGCAGAGCCAAACAGTGGTGATACAACTTATTGGGCCTTTTCCCAAGAAAAATATGATTATTGTAGGAGCCACTGGAGTTCCAGAGAAGAGAACATTTTGGCAGCTTAAAAGATGTGTTATGGGGGGGCAGTGAGAAGTCCAACACAAGTTCCTATATCTGCCAAACGGCCCAGTTCCCTTGTTAGGGAGAGACTTGCTGCAAAAACTGTAGGCTCAAATTACCTTTGGGCCATGGGGGGGCTATGACTGTAAGCCAGGCCTGACCAAGGGGTAACCCTTACTGTCCCTCAGGCAGAGGAATGGAGATTGTATTCAGATAAGTCACAAAAGCTAGGGGTAGATGAGCTACATGGACTAGCACATGAGATTCCTGGGGTGTGGTTTGAAGACAACCCACTGGGGATAGCTGTAAATCAAACCCTGATGATATTAAAACTAAAGCCTGGAGTAGCTCTAGTTAAATTTCGCCAATACTTTCTCCCCTAGCAAGTTATACAAGGCATTCAAGGGCATTTTTAAATTAATATTAATTGGTACATTTTAGGTATACAATACATTTACATTTATCATTGGGTATTTGTACCTGAACATGATGTATCTTAATTCTTATTTTTTCCCCCATTACCAATGCACCCTTCACCCCCACCACCCTTGCCTACATAGACTTTGTTTCCATTTTTTGTTCTTTCTAATTATTTTTCCTTTCCTTTCTTCCCTTTCCACTTCCTCTTCTGCCACCCCTACCCCTTTGGACCTTTTCCTATTTCAAATTATCAATTATTCATTTTAATCATTTTCATCCTTATTTACACTTTCAGTTTCTCACACTAGAGATACTATTCGGTATTTACACATGTGTGTCCTATTTATTT
>NW_004624992.1:35447-47838 GCF_000247695.1 Heterocephalus glaber | reverse complement strand
CGATTTGCAGGGGCGTCTGGGTCAATCGGAGTATACGTACGGTATGCTTCCAACAGACGCTCCAAAAAGGCAGAAGGGGATTCCTCAGGCCCTTGAAGGACCTCGCTTACCTTGCTCAGGTTGGTAGGCTTCCGTGCGGCTCCCCTCAGGCCAGCCAAGAGATGCTGACGGTAGTTGTGGAGAGCTTCTCTCCCACCCGAGGAATTTGCTTGCCATGGGGGATGGATGGACGGGAGCTGTGCCTCAATACGGGCCCGCTGCTGCTCATCAAGTGGGCCCTCTGATCCTCCCAACACCGACTTTATGGCCTGTCCCCGAATTCTCTCTCTCCAGAGGTAAAGAGGGCTTGGAGAAGTTGCTGGCAATCATCCCAGGTTGGGTCATGGGTATTAAAAACAGATTCTAGGAGGGAAATCAAAGCTTGGGTTTTTTCTGAAAAAGGGGAATTTTGATGTTTCCAATTATACAAATCACTGGTAGAGAAAGGGATATAGACATAATGCCCCTGTTCTATTTCCCTAAGAGGCAGAAGAGGAGCTGAATTAGTCCCTTCAGTGGGAGCCCTGCTGGGACCATAAGCAGCTCCTGTTCACGTGTGGGAAGGGGAGGTTACAGAATCAGGAGATTCTTTTTCTTCTGAAAGAGGAGGGAAAAAGGGATTCCGAGATCTAGGGTGGACTTTATCTGAGGAGGATGACGGCCCCGCATAAGGTGGAGGGCTTATTTCAAGATCTAAGGGGTCAGGACCTCACGAGAGTACCGGCTTGGGAACTTGAGCCCATTTCTTTTGAGGCTTACTGGGGGTCACAACCAAAAGGCGAGAGTTTGTTCGTAAGGAACAACGTTGCAACCAAGCCGGGGGCTCCTGACAAGCTTGGACCCAGATATTTATATATGGAAACTTATCAGGATGGCTAGGGTGCCCAGTGACCTTTTTCCATACCGCTCGGCAGAGACTTAGATCAAAGGAGCCTTCTGCTGGCCATCCTACTTCAAAGGCCGGCCACTCCAATTGACATAGGGAGCGAAGTTTTCCACAAGAAAATTTAACCTTATATTCGTCCTCCTGCTCGGGGGAAAAAGCCAATTTAAAATTAGTGAGAAAACAATCTAACGGAGTATTCTTGGAGCCAGATCCTCCCATCTCTGCCCTTGATGATTAAAAAAAGAAATTAACACAGAACGGACAGGACGTTAACATATAACGAATAAGACAGACGGACGCCACAACAAAATTGAAACTAAAACCTTCCCTTGTTCCTCGTCAGGAACCTTGGGGTTAGGGGAGGCTTTCCGGCTCGTCAGCCACCTCACTCCTAACAACAAACGGTTGCAACCGGCCAAAAACTTACCTCCGGAGGTTTTAAGGTCTGTGCCTGATCTCCTGCTGGATCCCGCCACAGAGTCCCGGCTGAACCGGGGTTCCTTACCCGGGGATCTCACTGGGGCCTCCAAAATGTAAGACCGAGGGCCTTACCAAACGCTCCGAGGAGCTAACTACAGCGACGATCACCCGAGAAGGAATACACCGGTCAAGTTGGAAAGTAAAAACAGACCTTTATTAGTCTGGCCAGACGGCACTCCCAAAGCTAAGTAGCTGAGAGAGGCAGCTGGCTCAGAGTCTGAGGTTGTTTTTATAGGGGGTTGAAAGGGGTAGGTTACATGTAGGTTTACGGGAAAAAAGGAACAAGAGTTTGGCTCATCGTCACATGTTGATGGTCAGCATAACCGCAGTGAGGACACTATGACCATAATCAGCAGATTTAGTTACGGTCTGTTCTACTGATAGTAGTTCCGGGAATTTTCTGTTCTCCGGACAAACAAGGGGTAGAATGCTTTGCTTAGGAGGTTACAGATCTTATCTACTATTTCAAGACTAGCAAATACATTTTAGCCATTAGACATAACAAAGTCTGAGGGAATACATAAGTTTTGAATCATACAATCCCACAGATTAGCACCTTCGGGGGCATATCTGGCCCACTGAGTCTTGTCTTCCCCTCACTTGACATGTAATTTCTCTCACCACACTGGATTTATTGGCACAGTAGCAACATTCTTCCTTTAAAAAGGCACAGGTTCCTCCCTGTTCTGCTGTGAGGACATTGATGGTCCTTCTATTTTGGAGTGTTACTTCTGCCAGGGAGTCCACCTGTTGCTGTAAAGTATTCATAGCCTCCTGTGTGGTGTCAAGCTCTGAGAAAATTTGATATCCCAGATCTGCAAACTGTTTTTGTCCTAGTCCCAGTGCAGTGGCACTTGCTGCTAAACTTCCTGCTATAGCCATTCCCGCCAGTATGGGTAGGATTATGGGAGCCCTTTTTTTTTCAGGTGAGAATGGGAGAGTGTCTGAATGGCCTCAGGGAGGAGAGTGGCTGGGTTAAGAGAGGGACAGGACTGAAGAGAGAAGGATGGGTTTTCTATGAAAGTAGCATGGAAGAGTTGTAGCCAAAGAGGGGGACATATGTGAGGCTATAGTTAGTAAGTCCTGTAAGTGATGGGGTGACTTAACTGTCGTTGGTTGACCAAAAGTTAGTTTAGAGCTCTCTTTGTCTAGGAGAGAGGTGGTTGCCAGGGTGCATAAACATGTGGGCCAGCCCTGGACAGTGTGGCTGAATTGTTTAGATAGGTAAGCAACTGGAATGAAATGTGACCCAATGTTTTGTCCCAGAACCCCCAATGCCAGTCCTGCTCATTCAATGACATAGAGAATGAATGGGTTTTGGAGATCTGGAAGAGCTAGTGCTGGGGCAAAGAGGATAGCAGCCTGAAGTTTGAGAAATGGTCCCCTGATGGATATGTCATCTATAGGTTCATTTGGGTCTCCCTTGGAAGCCTCATACAGAGGTTTAGCAAGTAGACTGAAATTGGCTATCCATAAGCAAAGAAAGCCCGCAAGCCCCAGGAAAGACAGGATCTCGGCTTTGGAGGAAGGGACCAGAAGGTCCCAAATAAGCTATTTATGGTCTAAGGTGATCTCTCATTGATATGAGATCTTATCCCTAAGATATTGTACTGAGAGTTGGGAGAGTTGGGCCTTGTCTCTTGAGATGCAGTACCCTTTTTTACACAAGAAGTTGAGCAGTGAGGCCATGTGTTGTTGGGAGAGTTTAAGAGTGGGACTGCACAAGAGCAAGTCATTTACATATTGAAGTAGCTTAGAGGGAGACAGATTTAATTTTAAGAGGTCAGCAGCGAAGGCCTGCCCAAAGAGGTGTGGACTATCCTAAAAACCCTGTGCAAGAACTGTCCAGGTAAGTTGCTGAGAGTGTCCCGTATCAGGGTCAGTCCATGTAAATGCAAAGAGGTCTTGTGAGTTGGGGTGCACGGGATGGTGAAAAAGGCATCTTTGAAGTCTAGGACAGTGAAATGGTGCGAGGAGGAGGGGATATGGGTCAGCAGAGTGTCGGGGATTGGAAACAGCAGGGTATATAGGAAGTACAGTGGAATTGATGGCCCTCAGGTCCTGTACCAATAGGTAGGAGCCATTTATTTTTAGGAATGGATGGACAGGGGTGTTGTAGGGGGAGTGAGCTGGTATGAAAAGTCCCTTATTCATTAGGCCAGTGATTATAGACTTTAGTCCTTGTAGATGTCTTAAGGCTATAGGGTATTGTGGGACATTTGGGAATTGAGTGACATCCTTGAGAGAGATCTGAATGGAAGGTGATGTTTAGCAACAGAAGGGGTGGAGGTGTCCCAGACTGAGGGGTCAATATAAGGTGCCTTGGAAGAAGGTGAGGTTGGGTTGGGGATTGAGTCAGTTAGGGGAGCAGCCAGGAGCTGCAGGATGCTGATAGGGTCTAAATTGGTTGGGTGGAGAATGAGTGAGGCCCTGAATTTAGTTAGAATATTCCTCCCTAAGATGGGGGTAGGACAGCTAGGGATAACCAAGAAACTATGTGAAAATGTGCTGCCTAACAGGGAACATGCTAGGGGTGGGGTGATTAGTGGGTTTGAAGATCTTCCCTGAACCCCCGTGATGGTTACTGTGGAGGGACGAGTGGGGCCTGAGTATTGTGGTAAGGCCAAGTATGTAGCCCTCATGTCAAGCAAGAATGAGATAGGCTTACCTGAGATGCTGACAGTTATCCTGGGCTCATTGGAAATGATGGCCATGGGGGCTGCAGATGACCCTGGGCACTGTCAATCCTCTGTTGCCAGGTTGATAAGCTCTGACAGAGACATCTCCATACCTGCTGCCTGGGTTTGAGGAGGGGATGGCCTCTTACCTTTTCAGCAAAAGGGACAGTCAACCCCCCAGTGACCGGTCTGCTTGCAGTTAGGACAAGGGCCAGGCAGTGGCTTGGGATTGGGGCCTTCTTTAGCCCAGTTTTATCACATTTCAAGCAGGCCCTGGGAGGCCCATCATGAGTGAATGTCTTCTTGTAGGACAGTGGTTTACCCTGTAGGGCTGCTGCTAGCATCTGGTAATTAGCCACTTTTTGTTGTTTTGCCTGTTCTTCACTGTTATTGAATACCTTAAAGGTGATATTGAGGAGCTTGGTTTGCATGGCCTGGGGCCCTTGACCTTTTTAAGTTTTTTTCTGATGTCAGGGGTAGACTGTGAAATAAAATAAGTGTTAATAACAATTGTGCCTGCCTGAGATGTAGCATCAATTTTGGCATATTTTGGGGGAACATCAGCCAATCAGGAAAGAAATTGTGCTGGATTTTCTTGGGGTCCCTGAGTTATCTCCCTGATCTTATCAAAATTAACTGTCTTTTGGAAAATCTTTAAGCTTTCTATGAGACAAACAATCATATAGTCCTGGAGGTCTCTGCCTGGGTCATCATCCTGGTAAGTCCAATCAGGTTGGATATCTGGTACTGCCTGTGTACCCAGTAGCTTGGTTGGGTCTGTAGCATGGAAATCATCCTCTGCTTCCTGGGCTGCCCTCCAGACCCTCTGGTGCTCCTCTGGGGAGAGAGTGGTTGAGAGAATCATGTAAATATATCACCAGGTCATATCATAGGACTGAGTAAGGTAGTGGAATTCTTTAATATAGACATCAGGATTGGAGAAGAAAGAGCCTAAGTGTTTTTTAATTTGAGAAAGATCAGAGAAAGAGAAGGGGACATGTACTGCAATAATGCCCTTGGTCCTGGCAACCTCTCGCAGAGGAATCTGTGTGGCTGGGGTGGATGTTGGAAGGGTGGGGTAGTGAGAATGGGTGTGGGGTGGGGAAATGCAAGATGGCAGAGATGAAGGAGGGTCACAAGATGGCAGAGGTGAAGAAGCACATGAGGAGATGGAAGAAGAGCTGATAAATCTAACACTCGCAGGTCCAGCCTCCCGTGAAATTTCCCTTGGGCCATGCATGGGTGGGCTCAATGGCCACCTTCCTCCAGGCAGGCTGTGGTCCCCCCCCCGAACTTGTGGGTCTCCTCAGGCAGACATTTTTTTTCACTGAGGGGCCTTGAACCACTCTTGCTACCAATTAAAGGCCCCAAATGACAGGAAGGCACACCCTAGCCTCTACTGGATTTATGAGTCATGAACCTATCTGTGACTGCCAGCCAGGTGGACAGGTATCTATACTGGGGACACTTGTGATATAGGGGAAAGGGATGTAACTCCCAAACCTACTAGATATCTGAAATGTGAATTCATGTACTCTAAAATCAAAAATGAATTTGAGGAACAATGGAGGTTAAGAGTAGGAAAAAATTATTGGGAGAAAGAAAGTTGCCTAAGAGAGACAGAAGAGGGACCAGAAAGTGGGTTGCCCACTCACCCCACTTTTCAAAGATGTTTTATATAGCAAAGCCATGTGGTGAGGTGGGTACAAGTTGGGACAAAACTATAAGACCCAATGGAAATTTACAAGGTGGGGATGAGGTGGGACAAAACCATGACCAACCAATAAGATTACAAGTGCAATCACCCAGGTAATATTGATTAAATGGGGAAGCAATTCAAGTGGCAATCATACAAGGATTTTCAGTAAAGGTGGGAGTCAGGGATATTTCCTGGAAAGGCTGGGTTAAGACCTTGGCCCCCCCCCCAGGTGATTGATACCTATTTAGAATATCAATTACTGCTATTCATCCTACACGGGTGTGGTAGTTTCTCTTCTTTTACAATTTTGGCCTTCAGTGAATGTATCTTCACTGTCCTATATGTTAGCTCCTTGACTGTCCTCCATGGCTCCTCATGGGCTGGCCCTGTCTAACTGCCTATAAGATATCTAATTAACTTACCTATCTGCTATACTTGGTCCATCCTTCTTAATACCCTTAAAACACGGATTAACTTTGGGGTACCCCATTTATAGAGAAACTAATAAGAGGGCCAAAAGGACCCTAAAAATATGAGACTGAAAAGACAATGAATGGCCACCCAAAAGGATCATTCAGTATTGTGGCCTGGCTACCTGGGCAGAAGATTGTATGTGGCGATACCATGAATCTTAAGATGGTTTTCTCTAGATCTCTGAGAAATGCTATTGATATTTTAACTGAGATTGCATTAAGTCTGTATATTAGTTTTGGAAGTATAGGCATTTTTAATTATATTAGTTCTGCCTATCTGGGAACAGAGGATATGTTTCCATTTTTTACAATCAAACATCCTTTAATCTTATAGACAACAATATGAAATGTATTCTACAAGAAGCACACAATAGTTTTGCAGTACACTTTCAAAGTATATTCAAATTAGTATACAGAGGTGAAATACTGGTGTACTGACAACTTTTTGAACTTTAGATAAACTGCATATAAAATATATAATTTAAATATTAGCTAATCTTAAAAACTTTACTTCCCATAATATAAAATTGACACTTTGAGATTCAAAATATTTTTTTCCTAAACAAACTATAAATATTTAAAATAGTCATTAAAAACTCAATATTAGTATTTATAAAGGCTATAAAAATATAAAGGTACAATTTGCTACATTACAAAATAGTCTCTAACATGAAGTTGGCTTAATAACTGTAGTATTTTAGAACCTGATAAACTTTACATTAAATTGATTATAAAATCCTCTTGGAAAACCTTTGGCATGCAATCTTCAGAAGATTTAAAAAAATATTTTAAGGACCTGTAAACATTCCATTCTATTAAAGCACAACAGAGTAAGTAAGGGATATTAAATATATGATATAGAATTAGAAAATGACATTATATTTTTGTAAAAGAATTCTTACCAGAGTAAGCTAAAACCAAACTATTTAAAAGTATCAAACTTGTAAACAGTTCTTTTTTCATTCTGAAAAGATATGTTGCAAAACCACCATGCTCCATTTGTGTCCAGTAAATCCTTGACTTATGAATTTTTGAGTTATGAACTTTCACAGATACAAATAAACCTCCCAGTATAAACATAGATGTATGCTGCCTGCCTCACAAGTGCAAGGATCCAAGTTCGATCCCCGGTACCAAAAAAAAAAAAAAAAGTGAAACATAGATGTAAACAAATCATGGAAATACTGTATCACCATGTTAAGATAACTGTAAAAGTAAATATAGTTTATTTATAGTATTTTTGGATGTGTATTTGTATTTTTTATGATTTACATTGTATATTTGTGTCAAAGGTGTATAAGACTCACTTTGTTGAAAGAATTTGACTTACAAATATTCTCCCAGAACAGAACTCACTTGTAAGTTGGGGACTTACTATAACTTAGATACCTTTCAGTACAAGACCTCAAAAATAGTTAACCCCTTCTCAAAAATCATCCTAAGTCCAATAAACTTTTTAAAAACCCGTTTTAAAAATCTGACATTAAAACAAATACACATACATAATCAGAACACATATATTTCATAATGTATAAGGTTTTCTTTTACATTTGTAATTGAAAATTTATTGGTGGAAACACACATATACACACACATCACACCTGAAAAAGGTAAATTTCAGTTAAAAAATGCAAACCTTTAAGGGAGAAAGATTTATTTTTAAAAATTCTATTTACTGAATTTGGATTGATTAGTTCTCTGCCATTTTTAGATTAATGACTAGTTAGAATTTTGCAATTGCTGTAAGTTCATTTCTTGCTTGAGTATGTTTAATTTTTACAAAGCTTCCAGGTGTGCCAGTAGCTTTCATTCATTTGTTTATATATATATATATATATATATATATATATAGCATTTATTTTTAGATTAATGACTAGTTAGAATTTTGCAATTGCTGTAAGTTCATTTCTTGCTTGAGTATGTTTAATTTTTACAAAGCTTCCAGGTGTGCCAGTAGCTTTCATTCATTTGTTTATATATATATATATATATATATATATATATATAGCATTTATTTTAAAAATTCATTAAGTTTATTGCTACATTTTAGATATACAATATGATGACATTTATCATTGGAAATTTGTACCTGTACATGATATATCTTGGTTCTTATTTATTTTCCCCATTCCCCTGCCCTCCCTTTCATTCCTCCCTATTTACAAAACCTTTGTTTCTGTTTTTTCCTTTTCTCATATTTATTCCTTTCCTTTTCCCTACCTTTCCCACTTCCCCTTCCCCTATGGGCCTTATCTTCCTATTTCATATTATCTGTTATACATTTTGATCCTTATTTACACTTTCAGTTTCTCACATCAGAGAAACTATTCAGTATTTAAACATGTGGGTCCTATTTCACTTAAGAGTATCACCTCAATGTGCATCCATTTAGTTACAAATGTGTCGGGAGCAATGCTACATAATTTCAGGGAAAAATAATTTGGTTAGCCTAGTTCTCCTGCCTACAGCCCAGCTATGGAATTCCGAGACATAATTGCATTTTGGCCTCCGGTCACAACTGAGACCTCAATGATCCGGTGATGCTGTGATTCTCCAGGACAAGAAACATCCTAGGAGCTGAAAACACCCTGGGAGGAACAGAACATCCACTCAGTTCCTCATTGTTCTTGGACCTTTACCATCTTGTTTACGCGGACGTACTGAACTCTCTGCAAGCCATTTGTTACCTTTGTTTCTCCCGATGTACTGAATAAAAGGTGCAGTAAGCTGGGGGCTTTTTTCTTTGCTGCCCAGAGCAGCACTGATCAGACGCAAAGCTCAGCTTCTTCTCAGTCTCATTTTTCTACCTTTCCTGTAATTCGCCGTGTGCTGCCGTGGCTTGCAGGAGACCAGGACTCACTGCAGAGGTTCTGGTAACGTCCTCTTCCCCTGTTCCCTACACAAATGTGTCTAGTTTTTCATTCTTTATGGTGGAGTAGTACTCCATTTTATTAAAAAAACCCAACATCTTTATCTAGTCACCAGGGCAATTGGGCTGTTTCCAAGTTTTAGCTATTACAAACTGTGCTGCTAGAAACATAGGTGCACATATATTGCTGTGGTATGATTGTTTTAATTCGTTGGGAAGATACCCAGCAGAGGAATAGCTGGGTCAAATGGGACCTCTAATCCTAGTTCGTTGAAGTATCTCTGTGCTGATTTCCATAGTGGTTGCGCTAGTCTACACTCCCACCAACAGTGGAGCAGGGTTCCTTCCCCCCCCCCAACCTGCCAGCATTTGTTATTGGTTGATTTCTTGATAGCAGTCATTTTTTCTGGAGTGAAGTGGACAGCATGGTATTGGCAAAGAAATAGACCCAAGGATCAGTGGAACAGATAAGAAGATGCAGAAACAACTCCACATATACTCAGACACCTCATCTTTGACAAAGGAGCCAAAGACTCTCAGTGGAGGAAAGATAGCCTCTTTAATAAATGGTGCTGGAAAAATTTGGCTTCAACTTGCCAAAGATTAAAACTAGACCTATATCTCTCACTATGTACTAAACTAAAATTGAAATGGATCAAACATCTAAATATTAAACCAGTAGCTTTCTTGAGATCACTTTTTATTGTATCCTCTGTCACCAAATATCTTTGGCATGAGGCATTTGTCTTTGAGTTGTGAAAGCCTCTATAAGAATTAGTTTCACCTTTTAATTTATAAAACTCCATGAAAGAAATCCATCTATTTTTTAGACA
This sequence comes from Heterocephalus glaber, assembly GCF_000247695.1. The sequence goes on along the minus strand of NW_004624992.1, from coordinate 37,881 downwards.
AGTCCATAGAAATACTATTATTTATTTATTTATTTATTTTGGTACCAGGGATCGAACTTGGGTCCTTGCGCTTGTGCAGCAGGTGGCAAAAGCACTGAGCTAAACCACTGGCCCCAGAAATACTATTTTTTTAAAGATTCAAACACTTCTATGAGAATAAAGACCCTTCAAAATTCTTAACTTTTCCATTAGAGTTTTATTTTGATTCTCTAGGATCACAACTTGATTTCCCAGGCATTTTACATATTTCTGTGACATTCTCAAGAAGCTTCTCTATTTTTTGTTGTGCCAAGTGAGCCAGTAGATCACCAAACACTGGGACAAATGACAAAGTTAAAACTGAAAGTTTATTCATACGTGTGGACTCCACTCCCTAAGTGAAATGAAGCCCTGAGTCCAGGAACAGCACAGTTTTTATAGGGTGTTATAACAGCATAGCTTTTATAGGTGTTATTTAAAGAAGAGAAGTTCAAGGGGAGGTTAACATGTTTTTTGACTAGTTGCAAAATATTTTTCACAACTCAGCTATCTTGCTGCCTTGTCAGGTTAGGGCAATTCACGGGAAAGGGAGGCACCAGGCACCATCCCTTTCCAAGAAGCGATGAAGCAAGTTTACAGAAGCAGAACAAGCAGTTACAAAAATGCACTCTGTAAGAGGAGGGGTATGAGGGAAGTTCATCTTCAGGCCAAGATGGCGTTTCTTAGGTTCATCTTGGTCTCACATTTTTCATAACCTTATTTTTCTCTTCAGTTTAGGGGATGACATATAAAGGTCACTGGAGATGTCATCACACAGTTTGTGACAGCAAAGTAGCTGAAAGTATGGTTCATATCTGATTTGTTTGCATATCTCCTGATGCAGTTTGTACAGCTACCTGGTTGCTGGACACAAGTATTTGCTGTCCATCAAAGGAGAAGAGCTGTCCAAACTGGAGAATTGTACCTTGCTGAGTACTGCTTGAATTGATCATATTTAGTGTCTGAGTCTCTGTATACCATCTATTCCTTGACTACCCTACTGTAAAGCTCCATTTGGGGCAATGGCAATGTACTGTCTGCTGATAGTCTGACAGATGGGAGTTGGGGCAGACAGAAGTGACAGCAGAAAATCCGGAGTTTTACTCTTTCCTTTTCTGTCCCATTTATCTTCAGAAGAGGAATCTGTCAAACTTATTTTGTAAGATAAGTGCCGTACTAGGATCCCATGAGCTTTCTGTGAGGAGCCTATGCGGTTAGACTCTTCATTTTCTTATAAAGATGATACCATTTGCACATGTGGTGGGTACTTGTGCCTGTGTTTTACCACCTGAAGTCTTCTGTCTAGCTCATTGCTGATGCCTTCTGGCCCAAGTCAGAGGGCCCTAACTCTGTCCCTCTCTCATTCTCTACTCACAGTCTTTTTTGGTTTCTCTGCTGAGAATGTCATTTTCTAAAACACGAACTTAGTGTGGTACCAAGTTTCCTTGCTTTTAGCTTTCCTCAGCATGGGGTGTTGGAGACTTGCATGTGGGCACTTGTCAGTGAGCACAGCAAGGTACAGGCTGTCCTGCAAGCCTAGTACTCCCAGTATGGGGAAGGAATGGGGACAAATTATTTTTGGGTGGGTCTAGCCTGTTATTTCATCAAGGTCCCACTGTTCTCAGTTGCTGCTTACTCTTAGATTTCCCAGGCCACAGTGCTATCAGTTCTCAGACTGATATCCCTAATTGGAGTGGTATGTTTGTATTCAAATTCCAGAGAGCCTGGTGGTATCTCATATAGTGCTCTCTGGCTTTTAGCTTCTCTAAGTGCTAGTTTGTAAATATTTCACTTAGAGTGATTGTTTTCCTGGTGGGAAGGTTAGAGTGATTGTGAGCCTATACCATCAAGTAGTTTGCCACTGAAGTGCCCCCTCTCTCCCAAGATGGCACGTATGCCAGTCCTGGGGCATAAGGGGTGCCATAATCCAAGAGCAGTCTAATTTCCCTTTTTAATCCCTGACACTGGATTTTGACCCAGTGAATTTCTCTTTCCATCTATCTTGCCATATCTGTCTATCTCTGGACTCCCTGCTCCTCCTCTTCATGATTCAGTATCCTTCCCTTGCTGCCACTACCTTACTGGATATGATTAGTTTGGTACAGATATATTAATAACATAAAGGATTTTGGTCCTCACTCCTAACTTTAAGCAGCTTATTTTTTTTTTTTTTGAATTTAAAAAATTTTCCCCCCATTAATTTTATTGGTACATTTTAGGTATAAAATACATTTACATACATCACTGGGATCTTGTACCATTACATGAGTATCTTGGTTCTTTTTTTCCCCTTCCCCTGCCCTCCCTTCAGCCCTTCTATGCTTTCCTATTTGCAAAGACTTTGTTTCCATTTTTTTCCTTTTCTCATATTTTTTCTTTTCCCTTCTTTCCTTTACCCTACCCCTCCCACTTCCCC
>NW_004624991.1:192040-208273 GCF_000247695.1 Heterocephalus glaber | reverse complement strand
CTTTGAATTTTTAAGATATCTTTTCTTTGTTATTGCTAACACAATACTGTCATATAGATCTAAAATTTTTTCACTTTCATTTAACTGCTTGCTTGTCCTTTCAGTAGAATTTTATTTTTGATATTGGGGATCAAACTCAGGAGCTTGCACTTGAAAGGCAGGTGTGACACCACTGGGCTAAATCCTTGGCCCTCAGTAGAATTTTTAATTTTTTGGATGTCTGTATGAATCTATTTCATATATTCCATTTCTTTCCTATGTTGGTCTTTCATGGTTTCCGTCATTTTCCTATACTTCTCTATTTTTAAAATCTGTGCTACTCTAGATTAATTGAGCGTGTTTTTCATTTTGGGTGTCATTTCTTTTTTTACTTGAGAGACTATTTTCTCTCTAACCTTATGCATGTATTTCAGAAAATTCAGGTTGGTGGGTTTCAATTGCATCTGACTCACTGTCCCCTTGACTTGTCCTGAATGGCCTGGAAGTCTGGGATTGCATTTTGCTTTTGTGTCTTGTCATTTTCAATTTTTTTAAACTTTATTTTATTTCCTGTGTTGATGCTTGTAAATTTCTTATGACAAATAGCTTTATCACTAGTATTGAGTCTCCCCTAGGAAATGTCTAGTCCTCTAGATGTCTTCTGGCCATATGTGTTTCTGGTTCTCTGTGTCTCTCCCAAGATTCTCCCTTCCCACTTTGTTAAGGGTGAGAAGTTACTATCTACTTTTCTCAGCACCTCGTCCATTGGTACTGGACTATGGTGGTTATGACCCTGGACAATGGCAGTGTTATCATATAGGGAGAACAATGTTTACAACAGGTATGACATCCTGGCTAAAGTAGTACAATTAGCATTAACCACAGAATCAAGCACAGCCTAGAAACTGACAGAATGTGGTAACTATTAATTTAGTACCGTTAACCATAGAAATAAAAATCTACAGTTACATGACAGAATTCAACATAAACCAGGAACTTGTGGGCAATGGATTTCCCTTTAGTGGTGTGCTTTTACCCTATGGGGGAAATTTAAGAAGGATAAGGACCAGAACTTAGCGATAAATGAAGAAAATATAGTAGAAACAAGGCTGAAGGATGAAGGGTGATCACCGAAGCTTTGGGAAACTGGAGAAGAGGGCAGGAGAGAAGGAATGAAAGAGGAAGAAAAATAATTTCAAAGTGAACCAAAAAGACAAGAGACAATTTTCACTCATATGAAAATATCATAAAATCAAGAAAGATAGTTGAGGAAAGATACAAAAGAGATAAGTAGAACAAAGTAAAAATAAAGATAAAAACCTAAACAACTAAAAAACAAAAATCAACCAGACCAAAAAAGGAAAATGAAACAAACAAAAAACAATCATAAAATTTCTCTGGTATCTACAGTTCTATGATAGTGTCCAAGGCAGGTAATGTCTCAAACTATGCTGTTTTACCCTGACAAGTCTGCAACAGGATTAGTGGTGGGTAAGGGGTGAATTTGGCCTGGGCTGTTTTATAAAGTCCTGCACCTATGCTTTTGATCTACAAGTCTCTTATTTCAGATTGATTTTGGCATCAGAATGTATGCCCCTCCCTTTCTACCAATTTCCTGTTTTTAGTTGATTTTTCTCTGAGTAGCTCCAATGTAGCTGCTCCTCCATTCAACCATGTAGAATCTGAGATAAAGTCTTGCTATACCTGTTTTCTTTAGGATTGTTTTAATCATGAATGGAAGTTTTATTTTTCTTCAAAAGCTTTTTAATCATCCATTGAAATAATTTTGTAACTTTTGTCCTTGCTTCTTTTTCTGTGAATTATCACATTTTTTGATTTGTGTATGTTTCATCCTTACATTTCTGTATGAGGCCTATTTGGTCATGATGTATGACCTTTTCAATGAGTTGTTGCATTTGTTTAACATTACCTTGTTGAAGAATTTTGCCTCTATGTTCATTAATGTGATTGCACTAGAGTTTCCTTTTTGAGTTGAATCCTTATCTGTTTTGAAATCAATGTAATGCCACCTTCCAGGGATATATTTGGCAGTACTTCTTTTTCTTAAATTATATTAAAGATTTTGAGAAGTATTGGCATTAGATTTTACCTGATATTCTAGAATTCACTGGTAAATATATTGGATTCTGGACTTTTCTTAGTTGGTAAGGTTTTTATTACTGCCTCCATTTCAATGCCTATTACTCTATTATTTAGAGTGTTCTATATCTTCCTGATTTGTTTTGGTAATATATGTATGGTCTGTGAATCTGTTCATTTCACCCAGATTTTTCAGTTTTTTGAACTACAGATTTTGAAGTAGTTATTAATAATCTTCTGGATTTCAACAGTTTCTACCAGTTGTGAGTTTACCTTTTCATATCTGTGGGGTGATGGCCAGAGGTATGTATGAGATGAATATACAGAGGTAAGGGGTTTTTGGAGCCACACACCCCAAAACTCCCAGGATGTATGGTTAGAGATTAAAAGATAGCTTACTTGGCCACAAATCCAAGCAGAATCAAATATATTTCCCTAAGGGATGAATGCTCCTGCCTTTACTGTTCCCCTACTCCAATTTATCATTTAGATTTGTCCCAAGGTCAGTCATTAAACAGACCACCCTGATCTTCCCCTGTACTTCCCCATCCCATGCATGAGTTCCTGCCCAGATGCCCTTCATTTATCTTTTACCTATGCTTCCTGATGCTATCAATAAAAAGCCACAGAGACTTCAGTTCAGGGTGTCATTTAAGATTTTCTCACACTGAAGGCATCTCAGTTTATGGAAGCCTCTCTGGCATCTCTTGAAATATGGATTGGAAATTGACTCTGAGTAATCCTTCATTTCATCCTTTGGCACTCTGTCCCAGTTGTGAACTGAGACACATATTTAATTGCATTGCCATGGTTTTTGTGTTTCATTTTTTGTTGTTGTTAAGTTTGACTATGTTTTTTATTATTATTATTAGGACTAAGGTCCTGTTGACTTGCTGGTCAACTCTCATTTTCAGCACTAGAACCTGATCCCAGTTTCTAGCTTAAGGAAATCTCACAACATGCCAGCTAACTATGAGATGTTCAGGACCACTTCTCTAGATATTGTCTTGCCTGTGCCTATGTCTAGCCCTCTAAACTTACATTCTTCCCTGCCTCAAACTCTTTTTTTCCCCCACAATTGCAAATCATATTCTACCATTGTCTTTGAATCACTCATGTTCTCACTCATTCACCAGCCTGAGCTATTTCAACAGGGTTTCAACTTAAATATCCAATGACTTTTCTCATCAAAATCTTGTATTAATTCCACAGAAAATATTGATCTTATACTGATTATGTTTTATGCATGTACTTCCTGCTCTCATTATTTTCTCTTATGGACTAAATATTTCATTCCCCTCTAATGTTTATATGTTGAACACTTAACTTCAAATGGCACTGATTGAGGAAATCAACTGACTAGACTTAACACTGTTTTAGAAATGTAGAATGAGTGCAAACAACAAAGAATAGACTTTGAAAAAATCATTTAAGAGTTTTACTTTTCCAAAAATTCAGACCCCCCAAATTCAAAGACCAAATTCAAAAATGGACATTTGAAATGAACAGACATTTCTCAGACAAAGAAGTAAAAGCAGCAAATAAACATATGAAAAAATGTTCAACATCACTGGTCATTTGAGAGATGCAAATGAAAACAACACTGAGATTCCACTTCACTCCAGAAAGAGTGGCTGCTATCAATAAATCAACCAATAACAAATGCTGGCAGGGGGGTGGAGAGAAAGGAACCCTTCTCCATTGTTGGTGGGAGTGCAGATTGGTGCAACCACTATGGAAATCAGTGTGGAGATACCTCAAAGAACTAGGGCTATTACCTTAAAGATCCAGCTATTTCCCCACTGGGTATTTTCCCAAAAGAATTAAAAGAATCATACCACAGAGATATATGTGTACCCAAGTTTACTGTGGCCCAGTTTGTAATAGCTAAAACTTGGAAACAGCCCAAGTGCCCATCAACTGGAAACTGGATAAAGAAGATGTGGTTTTTTAATAAAATGGAGTACTACTCAGCCATAAAGAATGAGAAACTAGAGACATTTATAGCTAAATGGATGCATATTGAAGCCATACTGTTAAGTGAAGTAAATAAGACATACATGTGTAAATACTGAATAGTCTCTAGTGTGAGAAACTGATAGTGTAAATAAGGACTAAAAAAATTTATAACTAATAATTGATACTTTGAAATAGGACAAGGTCCAAAGGTGTAGGGGTGGTGGGAGGAGATGGGGAAAGGAAAGGATGGAAAGGAAAAATTATGAGAAAAGAAAAAAATAGAAATGAAGTATGTAAATATGGAAGGATGGAGGGGTGAAGGGTGCACAAGTAATGGGGAAAAAATAAGAACCAAGATATATCATGCACAGGTACATGCACCCAAAGATAAATGTAAATGTATGCCTAAAATGTACCAATAAAATAAAATAATTTAAGTGAAAAAAAAGAGAGTTTTTCTTTTCCAAAATGGCAATGGTGAGTGGCAAGAATTTAGCCTCTGAGATTCTGAATCCAGACACTAGAAAATAACCACTTGAGAAAAAGAAATAAAAGAACAGTAGCTCCTCAGAAATAAGGAAGGAACTGATGGAAAATAAAAATCCACAGGGAAGTTGAAGAGATGAACAACAATTCAGAGAAAAAAATGAAATATTCTGGACTTTTTCCTTGGCTTGACTCTGTTCACTATAAGGTGAAATTAGGTGACCACTTGTAGCTGAAGAAGGCACCAGGGAGAAAATGGTAATGGATTGGACAAGTAGTTGTGATCTTCAAGAACATCAAGGTGTTTTGCTTTGATAGGAGTCTTTCCCCAGGCAAGAGCTGGAGAATTATCCCAGTGCAGAGGAGGACTGTATGCCTGAAGAGAGTGCAGGGTTGGGAGCATGTCTTGATAAAGGTTGAATACTTGAATCTGGGACTCAAAACAGCTTTTAGGGTGGCTTTACTTGAGATTTTCCAGTGTTAGTGTCTCACAGTGACTGGGTAACAACCGTGACTAGGTGAGAAAGAGCCATGAGGACAGCTGTGGTCCAAGAGTGGGCTGGAAAAAGGAGTTTGAGCTTGGGCTGTTTGGGACATAGGACCTGCTTTCCAAAGGCAGAAGCCAGGCCTGCTGGAAATGTTCTAGCTTTGAAAGTCTCAAGATTGAGCATTTGATCCCTCGCCATGCTTCCTGCATCCGTAATGGACCTGGGACTCAACTGCTTTCCTTATTTACTGGCATGAATAAGCACACGTCTTGCCTTGGATATAGTCATAGCCTGAGTAAACACAGGGGCCTCTGCAATGTGGGAGAACCTCAAAAAAACACATACCATAAGGCTAGCCGGAGAAAACTGAGAATTATTAGACTCTACATTTTGGATTCTAAAAGGAAACCACTCGTTCAAATACATAGAAAAATTTTGGATACTTTTTTCTTTTATTTTCTCTTTTTTCTTCTTCACTGGTTTATTAAGACTTGAGGAATTTTCTTTTCTCTTTTTCTCTCAATTATTTTTATTATTCTATTATCTTTCATTTTCATACTACCTTTTCCTTTTTTTTCCATATTTTAAAATTTTATTCTTTTAATTTTTATTCATTTTATTCCCCATATTATTTTTTCCTTTTTTCTCTCATTTTCTATTTCTAGTTATTTTTTCTTTTACTTTTACCTAATTCTATAAATAACCTTTTAATCCCTAATAGAGTTCTTTATTTCACTTCTCTCTCCTCTGTCTGCTCTCCTATAATTGAAGTACAACACAAAGACAAAATCTTAAAAGTTATTAGAGAAAAACAAATCACTTATAAAGGAAAACCCATTAGAATTACAGCAGACTTCTCAACACAAAACTAACAGGGTAGGAGGACTTAGAGTGAAGTGTCTCAAGTCCTAAAAGATTAAAACTTCAAACTCAGGCTTATATATCATGTAAAACTTTCCTTCAAAATTGATGGACAAATAAGACATTTCTATGAAAAAGACCATGTCAAGAAATTCAAGACTACCGGTTGGGGATTTAGCTCAGTGGTGCTGTGCCTGCCTTGCAAGTGCAAGATCCTGAGTTCTATCCCTGGTACCAGAAAAGGAATTCATGACTACCAAATCAGCATTACAAAAAATTCTTGAGATTATCCTAGAAAGAGACAATGAACCCAATAATGCCAATTGAATCAAGCAGAATAAATACATCTGTCAGTATGAGCAATTAAGCAGAAGGAAAAATAATAAGGAATGAGCAAAAGGAAAAGCATGTAAACCCAAGAATAAGTCAGTAGCTTCCAATAATAACTTCAATGTAAATGGTCTCAGTTCCTCATTTGAGAGACACAAACGACCCAATTCAATCAAGAAAAAAACCTAAACAATACTTAGTACACAAGAAATGTTTAATTCAAAAGAAATTCACAGATTAAAAATCAAAGGATAGGGCCAGGCATTTAGCTCAGTGGTTCTGTCACCTGCCTTGCAAATGCAAGGACCTGAGTTCAATCCCTGGTACCAAAAAAAAATAAAATTGAAGGATAGAAAACAATGTTTCACAAAACAAAATCCTGCACAAAAGCAGGAATAGTGATCTTAGTTTCAGACAATTTGGAATTCCAGCCAAAACTAGCCAGAAAACACAATGAAGGCCATTCACTACACAATAATTAAGGAAAAAAATCAACTGGAAGAGACAAAAACTGTATAAGCATGTTTGCACCAAACTCTGTCATGCCAAACTTTATCAAAGGAATGCTAATTGACATTTAAAAATCAGAAAAACATGAACATAATTATAATGGGTAACCTCCTTATTCCACTGTCACAAGTATATTAACTAGAAAAAAAATCAAAGAAATGTGATGGTTGAACCAGTTGTTCAAAGCAATGGAATTTATAGACATCTACAGAGTTTTCCATCTGATAATAACAGCATATATAGTCTTCTGAGGAGCATATGAGACTTTCTCCAAGATAGACCACATAATAGCTGATAAAACATGCTTTAGTAAATACAAAAGAATTGAAATTTTCCCCTGCTTGTTATCACATCATAGACCAAAAATCAATTGCAAAATAAACCACAGAAACTATGCAGAAACATGAAAATTTAAAAATACATTCTTTAATAATCTGTAGGTCACTGAAGAAATCAAGGAAGAAATTAGAGTTCCTACAGTCAAATGATAATGGCAGTAAAACATACCAGAACCTATGGCACACAATGAAAGCAGTCCTAAGAGGAAAGGTTATAGCTGGAAATGTCCACATCAGAAAAACAGAGCAAGTTCACATAAACATCTAAATCATGCGCCTCAGAGCTATAAAAAACAAGAACAATACAAAGCCAAAACTAATGCAAGGAAGGAAATTATAATGATCAGAGCAGAAATTAATAAAATTGACCCTAAAAATACTACAAGGAAAAAAAAATATTACAAGGAATCAAACAATTGAAGATTTGATTTTTTGAGTGAAGAAATTTGACAAGCCCCTAGGTAATCAAATGAAGAAAGAAGGAGAGAAGATCCAAATTAATGCAATTAGAAATGAAAAAGGTGAAATCACAATGAATTCTACTAACATCTAGATCATTAATGGCTACTTTGAGAATCTATAATCTAATACAATGGAGGATTCAGAAGAAATGGATTCCTAGAAAAAAATGAATTATCAAAGTTGAACCAAGAAGGTCTAAATTTCCTAAATAATTAATATAAATGATGAAATCAAAGAAATAATTAAAAAACTACCAACAAATAAAAGTCCAGGTTCTGATGCATTCACTGATGAATTTTACAAGAACTTCAGTGAAGATCTAATGCTTATACTCCTCAAACTTTTTAATGAAATAGAAAGGGAAAGAATACTCCCAATGTCATTCCTAAAACCTAGCATTATCCTAACCCCAAAACCCAAAATACCCAGCAAAGAGTACTATAGACTAATCTGTTTCTGTCAAATAGAATACAATGAATCAAAGAAAAGGTAATACATCATGGCCAAGTAGATTAATTCCAGGGATTCAGGGATGGTTTAACTTATGCAAACCAGTAAATTAATATACCACATAAACAGAAGTAAGGACAAAAATCACATAATCATCTCAATAGATGCAGAAATAGGCTTGGACAAAATCCACAATGTACTGCTTTCTTTTGGTGGTGGGGGGGTACTGAGGATCGAACTCAGGTCCTTGTGCTTGTGGGCAGGTAACAGAACCACTGAGCTAAATCCCTGGCTCTGCAATGTATTCATGATAAAAAAACCTTGAGGAAAGTAGGGAAAGAAGGACCTTATCTCAACCTGATAAAAGCCATTTATGACAAATCAACAATCAAATTCATGTTTAAAAGGCAGAAACTTAAAGATTGCTCTCTAAAATAAAAATCAATACAAAGATGTCTCTCTCATCACTCCTGCTCAATAGAGCAATAAGCTAGTAGAAAGAAATAAAAGGGATATGTACAGAAAAGGAAAAAGTCAAATTATCATTATTTACAGGTAACATGATCCAGTGCATGAAAGACAAAAAACCCACCAAAAGATTTCTAGAACTAATAACCAAATTCAATACCATTGCAAGATACAAAGTCAGCACACAAAACCAATAGTATTGCTGTACACCAATAATGAAATCACTGAGAAAGAAATTAAGGAAACAGTATCATTCACAATATCATGAGGAAAAATTAAATTCTTAGGAATTAACCTAAACAACAAGGTATAAAACTACTAGAGCAAAAAGAACAGTAATGTGAAAAATATCAAAGAGACTCTAAGAAAATACAAAGATATCACCTGTTTCTGGGTAGTCAGAACTGATACATTTTAAATGGTCATACTTCCAGAATTAATGTACAGATTAACACAATACCAATCAAAATATCAATAGTATTCCTCACAGGAATAGAGAGAACAATGCCAAAATTCATCTGGAACAGATGAGACATAAAATAGTAATCCTGGTCAAGAAGAGCAAGGTGGAGAAAATCACAGTCCTGGACTTCAAGTTATGCTACAAAGATACAGTGAGAAAATACAGTGTGGTACTGGCAAAAGAAAAACAAAACAAATAAACAAAACCAGACATATAGATCCATGAAAAAAATAGATTGCAGAAAAAACTACAGGTATCCTCAGCTACCTGATCTTTCACAAGGGAGCCAAAACTTTAATAAATGTTAATTGTAAAATTGGCCACCCACATGTAGAACATTGAACCAAGAGCCATATCTCTCACCATGTACAAAACTAAAATAAAAGTGGATCAAAGATCCAAACATTAAAACAGAAACAATCTTCTGGAAGATAAAATAGGTAAAACCCTTGAAGAAAAAGGCATAGGCACATATTTTCTGAACAGAACCCCAGTTGCATAGAAAATAGTAGTGAAAATCAACAAATGGGATGATACCCATATTGGAAAGGAATCAAGAACCAGGGGGAATGGGAAAGGAAGGGAAGAAAATGAGATAAAAAAGGAAATTTTGATATTTGTATATGAGCATCATATTCCCACAGTGAGTAAAATCATTCCATACTACAAATATGTACCAATACAAAAAATCAAATAAAAGAATTTTTGTAAGTTACTAATCTCAGGGAAATATTCATAAAATATCTAAAAACAGTAGATCTCTTTTAATTATCAAATATTTTATAAGTAGATGATGAAGTGATAGGTTTTAAAATTGTGTTCTTACTGCTACTTATAATTGTTTAGAAAAACATAAAAAACTAAGGATTGTAGTACTCATTTTCATATGAGAGATCAGAGTGGAAATCCTTGTTGGAGAAAGGAATAGTACATTTCCTGGAGTTATAGGGATTGTGTCCCCAACACAAGATATGCCTTTGGTGATGCAAAAGACCTACTTAAGACATGTTTCTCAGTGTCAAACTTTGTACATAACTAGCTCAAGGCTGAGGTTACATGTTAGTGTTTTGCATCACTGAGGCCAGAATAGTCCATGGAAAATAAGTAATAAGACTGATTTATCTGAGTTTTAATTTGGCATCCTGGGAACAGAAAATCTGCAAAAAAATTACTTTGTGGAGAGGAAATTGAATAGGGAAATTATGTGCTCCAGGATGGAATAACAAGGGAGTAATGCACCTAGAGAACACACACACAAAGACCTGTAAATATCTCCCTGCCCTAGGCCTTTGGTGTGTGAAACATTTGCCTGCAAAGGATGTGGTCATTTACTCTGGATTCCAGCCTCTGACTCAAGTACTAGAGTTGGACCTCTTCCTCCTGTTGTTTGGGCAGCATATCTTCACTCTCCAAGTAAACTAACTGAGGCAGAATTTGGAAAAACACACAGAGACTTCCTTTCAGAAAACCCATCCAGATGAGCACTTCAGCCCAGCAGGTGCAGCAGGAAAGCTGAGATTTGAAGACAAAAAATTTTTAACAGGTACTGAGAGCCACCTAAGCCTAGCCTCAAATTTAGATACTGCTTTGCTTGTTTACTTGCTTATTTGATTAATACATTGATATAATTATTTACTTTTCTGAAAAGAGAAATACTAAAGCCAGCAAAGTAGGGTTCAGTGTAGACACTTAAGTGATGACAGAAGCAGCTCAGGTAGAAGAGGGATTGAGAAGCTTAAAATGATTTCATTATAGATAGAGCATATACCTAAGGATTTCTGCAATTAACCAGGTGGAACAGAGAAATGACACATTAACCTGGAGGCCCACAGGCTGAAGTGAGTTCATTTCTTGGGAATATCATTTTGATTTGCTTTTTATTGTCTATTATCCATTTTCTACATTTGTCCACATTTCAATGGAAATTTCTAGTTTACTTTTCCCTCTATTTACTTTTGGAATATTTTTGCCCCTAGAATTTTAAAATTATATTTAGTAAAATATTTTTTTTCTTACCTCCAAGTTTCTTGCTTATACAAGACGAGTTTTCTCACACATGAACTTTATATAATTTTTGGTGTTCCTCTAAGTGATACTGTTTGCTTTCATAATAAAGTGCTTAATTTTTCAGATTTCACATAAGGTATTTTAGCTAGTGTATCAATTAATTTCTCCTCTGCAGGTAGTCATTTATGCCAGCATTTCTTTTCCACTCAGGCTTTTTCACCTAAATGGAAATATACCCTTGTCTTGTATTACATAACCATATATACTGATGTGTAATTCCTGATTCACTCAAGACTTTCAAACAGCATATACTTTGGGCCACGACATCCAAAGAAAATTGTTTATGAAACATTTTTACATGTACATCTTTGCCACTTTATTATTCAACTTAGATAACGTCGAATGATTTGTTTTATATAACTTCTTTCATGTAGTACTTGATGGTTTATTCAATCTTTTAATAGAGTTATTCTGAAACAACTTATTTCAACCTGTTTTACTCCCGTGTCCAATTATTTCACAATTTCTTCTTTTGTTTAATTTCATTCTGTGTCACAAGGACATATTCACATATTGCCAATAGAATAGAAAACTAAACAAAGCACATAACTCCTGTTCATTTGGACCTTGCTTCATAATGTCAAGGCACACTATAGTGTAATGGACATGCATGCCTAGTAATGCTCTCAGGGATCAGCTATATTCAGGACTTTATTCAGCATGAAATGTCAGACTTGTAGGGTTTTATTGAATATAGTCTCAAGAGGCCTGACTTGTGTATGTTGGATAAAGATCACAACCAGGTGTGCATTGCCCATGCAATTTCCCCAAAAGGTTTTAAATCAGAAAGCCCAGGAATAACACAAAACATTGCACACAAAAACAACTGAAAAAAAGGCTTGTTTCATCTGCTTTCATCTTACATAAAGCAATTGGATTTATTTTTTTATTCTGGCCAATTCCTCAGAAAGACAGATGCCAATTTGCTATAAATGTGGAAAGTCATGAGGGATTGGACAGATGGGGAAATATTGATCAGTTTTAGAAGTACAGTTAGGTGGGTAAAATAAGTTTAGGTGATGACTATCACACAGTAGTGTGAATATAGTTAATAGTGATGTATAATAAATTTCAAAATATACAAGAGAACTTTAAAGGCTTTTATTACAATCAAAAATGTTAAAAATAATGGATGTATGAACTATCTTGATTTGATATTTACTCAATGTGTACAGTTTTTAAGATATCACATATTACTTCATAAATATGTTCCATTGTTATCTGTGAATAAAAAAGCAAAATTCCCAATTACATCAAGCCATGTTGTGTGGTACAACAATAATTCTCTAATGTTTCATATACTCAAATTACATTGTTCTTTGTAGAGTTTCTTTTTGATCCTTTGATTAATTCTTCTTTAGTGGACTTTTTAAAAACTTTATGGTTAGTAATCTGTATGTGTCTTGGTACCAAAAAGACATCATTCCATTTTTCTTTTGATAAACTTATATTTGCTCATATTTATAATTTTTGGATATCCTGCAGAAGATATAAAGTTAGAACAGTTACAAGAAAGCTTGTACTTTCTTGAAATCTTGGCCCCTTAGAACCACTCAGTTCCCCTTAGAACCTCTCTCCACCTACACTGAAGATTGTTGTATTTAAACATGGGGTGGAAATATTACTAATAAAATTGAGACCCCCGATGATATATGTATGATATTTATGAACAGGAATTTCTGGGCACAATTCATGCAAGCTTTCAGATTAAATAGTTTGATATTGATACGTTGCCTGGTATCCATATTTTTTAATAGTGTGAACTAAATTGAGGACAGAGTGTTAACATGGACTAGGAGACTGTGGATTGTGATACATCCTTAAGCAGGCTTTGTGTATGTGTGTGTGCATGTGTACACTCGTGCATTTGTGTTTGTGTATGTGTTTGCCTTTATAGGAGAGAGCAAGCTTCAGAGTAACAGAAACTGGGTTCAATATGTTGTAAAATGTAATTCATAATACAGAAGCCAGATCATAAAACAACAAGTTGACATAAACAGGAATGATTTTCCATTCCCACAGGTCCTTGAAGTCAACTTAAAATGGCAAATGCAATAACATCTGGACAGGGAGGCTTTTTGTTTATTGACTCTTCTGCAGCAATGAGGCCATTTTATTTTTTATACAAATACCATCCCATATCATTATCTTTCTTGCTTACACTTCTTGTTATGTTGGCTCCTTGTTAACCTTGAACACCTGATACAAGTACTTTTCTCAGGACCCTTGCAGTGGCCCTTTCCCCTGCCTGCTGCAACCTTCTGGAAATGATTTTGTGGATCCTTCTTTCTTTTCAGGAAGTTTTCTTTTCAAGTGTCACCTATCTGCCTGTCTTACTTAAGCACCTAGTACAAAATAAGACAGATTATTTACATTTTTCTTTTTAACTGCTTTTTTCCCTTCATATTACCTGCCACTATATTATATGATTATTCCTTTCTTTAATTGTGTTTTCTTCAATTTTCGTGTATTACTTCTTCATTTGATTTTAGGGACATTCAATTTTTTAATACTTATCAGTCATCCGTAGACAATGTTCAAAACTTGGCCATCACTGAATTATTCTCCTCAAAGTCATGAAGAAATTTGAATTTTTAATATAAACTATCTTGTAAAAGGATAAGAGGGTGACAAGAATTCCAAATCAGTCATGTCAAGGGGATCCCATTAAGTGGAACCAATTTATAAACAAAATGTAGCATTTAGAGTCTTGACAGGAGAACAGGAATGATAGCTTTACTGTCAGATTAATATTCCATAATTGTGTCATGTTATTTTTCTCTTAGTCACACCAACTAGATGGAACCACATAATGAAACACAGACTTCCCAATTTCTTCTTCTGGGAATTTCAGAGGACTCCAGCTTGCAACCCTTCCGCTTTGGACTCTTCCTGTCCATGTACCTGGTCACTGTGCTTGGAAACCTGCTCATCATTCTGGCCACAATCTCAGACTCCCATTTGCATACACCTATGTACTTGTTCCTCTCTAACCTGTCTTTTGCAGACATCTGTTTCACATCTACCAGCATTCCAAAGATGCTGGTAAACATTCAGACACAAAGGAAGATCATCACCTATGAAGGCTGCATCACTCAAGTATACTTTTTTATAGTCTTTGGGGTTTTGGACAATTTCATCTTAGCTGTGATGGCCTATGACCGCTTTGTTGCCATCTGTCATCCCCTGCAGTACATGGTCATCATGAACCTCAGACTCTGTGGATATCTGGTACTGGGGTTACTGGATCACAACTGCCTTAAACTCCTTGTTACAAACCTTAACGGCGTTAAGGCTATCCTTCTGTACAGACTTGGAAATCTCACACTTTGTATGTGAACTTAATCAGTTGGTCCTGCTCACCTGTTCTGACACCTTTGTTAATGACATGGTGATGTATTTTGCAGCTGTGCTGTTGGGTGGTGGTCCCCTTGCTGGTATTCTTTACTCTTATGCTAAGATAGTTTCAGCCATTCGTGCAATCTGATCAACTCAAGGGAAGTACAAAGCATTTTCCACCTGTGCATCTCATCTCTGTTGTCTCCTTATGTTATCGTACACTCCTGGCGGTTTACTTTAGTTCTTCTGTTACCCAAAACTCACACTCAACTGCAAGAGCTTCAATAATGTACAGCGTGGTGACTCCCATGCTAAACCCATGCATCTATTGTCTGAGGAATAAGAATATAAGGGGAGTTCTGAGAAGACTCTTCAGAGTGAAGCCATAAAAGAGTCATATTTAAGAAGTGCCTGTGGTCATGGGACTCTAAGCCTCAGGTTCAGACATTGTATTAAACTATGAAACAGAACATTCTGTTACCATTTATTTCCAGAAGTTCTGATTTGTTTTCAATTGGTTTGTGGAATTTAATGTCATTATAAAGCTATCAGCTTTGCCTGGCAACTAACCTCATTTTCAAGCTTTCTGCTTCCCCTAGAACATAATATTTTCCTACCTGATCTTTCTATTTCCCCAGTGATTTTACTAGGATCAGAAATGATTTGAAGATTGCCATTAATCTCATAGAATGATGAATTTGTTACTCCTATGGAATAGCAACTGTAGGTGACTGAAATCTTTTATATAATTTTATTACAGAAGAAATTCTGTAACAATTTTTAATTTTCTATCCATTGCTCCTTTTTATATAGCTATAATTAGTGTTTTTCTTTATAATGTAAATGTCAGTATATGCGTGGTTTCATATTTGATTATTGGATTTTATTATTCACTTAAGGACACAATTCTCTTTTCAGCACAGTTTTCACAATGCCTCATATTCCTTGGCACAATATGAAAAGGAAGGGAATAGTTTACAAAGAAGGAAAGAAGTAAAGAGAGGCAACAGCAAATGAAGAAATGAGATTGACTTTCTTATTATTTTTGTATCCGGACTTGTGAGCTAGTGGAGATATGGTTCATGAAATTATTTTGGTGTGAGGAAAAAGAAAGAAGGTAATAAAAATCGGGGATTGAGGCAAGCTATGGTTGCATCAGAATCAATATGTTGATAGAAACCTTATATTTGATTACTCTAAATACATTATTTTGTGAGCCTTGACTTGACATGTCTGTAAAAGATACTATTTAAACTAAAGGACTAAATAATTATGTTTTTTTTCATTTTCACATATATAGCCACCACCCATACACTTTACAGATGAAAAGAGAAAAAGAAAATAAATAATATGTATAGAGAAAGAAAAAATCCAGCCACACACATATGAACTCACAAAATTTAAGGAGACCTCTCAGTCCCATTTATACTGCAACCAGAATTCTACCAGTAGTAATTGTTGGAAACTGAACTTGAATCCACCAGATATGAATCAGGGCCATAGGACAAGTCTACTACTGATGATTGACAAAGATCCCCCCTATGATTCATTCTCTTTTTTGCTACTGAGTGAAGGTGCTTGGGGTTTTGAATGAACCCAACAGCCTACTTCTAGCTCCCTCTACAGACAGTGCTCTGCTTTGTTTCAGTTGCCCTCCTGTAGGCATCACTACCTACAGGCTTTTTACTTCTGTTTTATGACTGGATAAATTCAGTTGTGTTACAGCAGCAGAAAGCATGGTGGAGCTGGTCACATACAAAGTCATAGCATTGTTTTCATTTTCCCTTATCACATGTGAATATTTACATCTGAATTATTTTGTCATATAACTTCACGTAAAGTTTTAAATTTTCATTACATTTTCTTTCCTATAGTTATTTTGAAATCAACACAATTTCTTGCATTCTCACTGCCATTCTTTTTTAAAAAATTT
>NW_004624991.1:148301-177512 GCF_000247695.1 Heterocephalus glaber | reverse complement strand
ACATCAGCAATGTTAGACAAGATCAACACAAAAATAATTAGCATTTGTGTAAACCAACAATGAATGGGATGAGAAGGAAATTATGAAATCAATACCATTCACAATAGGTTCAAGAAAAGTAAAATATCTAAGAATTAAACTAAGGAAGTGAAAGACCTCTACAAAGAAAACAACAGTGCCCTGAAAAAGAAGATTGAAGAGGACATCAGAAAATGGAAAAATGTCTGCTTTTGGATAGGCAGAATCAGAATGGTCAAAATGGCCACACGCCTAAAACTGTCATACAGATTCAATGGAGTCCAAATCAAAATACCAACAACATACTTTACAAATCTTGGGAAAAAAAATTGCTAAAATTCATATAGACTCAAAAGAAACCTGCAATGATGAAAGCACTTTTGGGTAATAAGAGCAAAGTGACAGACAAAGCAATCCTTGACTTCAAGCTATACTGCAAAGCAATAGTGATAAAAATGGCCCAGTACTGGAACAGAAATAGATACATGAATCAAATATCTTAAGAATCCATTCTACAGTAATATATGTATACCAATATTTATAGCAGAACAACTTGTAATAACTAAATCCTGGAAACAGGCTGTATACCAATCAATAAGTGATTAAAGACAATGTGGTATCTCTAGATAATGGAATAGTACACTGCTATAAAGAATGACACATTTGTGACATTTGTAGAAAAATGGATGCACCTGGAAAATATAACGTTAAATGAAATAAACCAGACACACAAGCTTAAATACCATGTAGTATCTCTTATTTGAGGAGGTAGAATGCAAACAAAGAATAATAATGATGAGTAGCAGGGAACAAGGAAATGGATCTCTTGCAATATGCAAGTGATCCAAGGGAAAAAATGCAAGGTGTGAGGAAGAGAGGAAAAGGAAATAAGTAGAATAATTTATGCCATGTATGATACATAATAACCTCAATTAATGCAGACTTTATATTATCAGGAGCAATTCTACATAGTTTGGGGAAAAATCATTTCACAATACAATCATGATTAGGGCCCACTTTTCCTGCCTACAGGCCAGCTACAGCATACAGAGACATAACTCCCTTTTCACCTTCCATCACAACTAAGACCTCAATGGTCCAGTGATGCTGTGATGCTCCAGGGCAGGATTACACTAGCTGAAGATATCCTGGGAGGAACAAAATCTTCATCTACATAGTCCCTCATGGTTCTAGGATTATCGCCTCTACCCTCTGAGACATCTGTTGCATTTGTTTCTCCTGATGTACTGAATAAAGGTGTCACAAGCTCAGAGTCTTCCTTCTTTGCTGTGCAAAGCAGCACTGATCATGCCCAAAGCTCAGCTTCTTCTCTGAGTCTCATTTCTGTCTCTATGTTAATTAATTTGCCTTGTAGTTTCATGGCTTACAGGAGACTAGGACTTAATGCAGAGATTCTAGTAATGTCCCCTTTCCCTGTTCACTACATTTGATGTTCAAAATGGATGTGAATTGGATCCACAGGTGAAGTCACCTGTGAGACAGACGCAGAGTAAAAGGGACAGCACATGGATCTGCCAGAATGTTTTCTGGATGCAGACAATAGACATTGGTGGTAAGTGTATCCAGCTGGGGGCAACCACCTTTCTTTGATGTGTTAAAAATATGGGTCAGTCTCTATCATCAGATCAGTGTGACCTTGTCAAATGCCTTGCTGTTAAAGCAAGCTATGTATCCAGTACTGAAGAATGCTCTGATAAAATTGCTAAAAGCCATAGTAATATATGTTCCATCTTTTTCTAAGGAAGGGATAATTAACTTACAATCATGGGAATGTGTTTTATCCATTCTTCAAGAGGCCCAGCAAAGAGGTAATCATCTTTCCCCTCAAACTCTACCTACTTAGGCCTTCGTCCACTCTGCTCTCAAATTCTCTGTCAGTTCAGGAGATCATGGTGATCTCACCACCGACTTGCCCTTGTGGTCACACTTTCACTTGTTTGGCTTCTTCCCCTATTTGCTTTCATCTCACTGTGGCTTCTGCTCCTCCACCATAGCAGGCTGTTTTGGCTCCATCTGAGGAGGACCTCCTGCACAGAGCTTGGGCTTCTGTGCCACTTGATGGTGCACTGATCCAATCTTTTACTCAAATCATGCAAGGGCCAATGGAAACTTACACACAATTGTATAGAGGTTGCAACAAATAATTGGAAAGCAAATTTTTAAATCCCAGGCAGCAGACACCCTGATTTTACAGCTAGCCTGTGAAAACACTAATCTGGATTGCAAACAGGTGATAAATCCTGTTTGCTCCTCTAATGATCTTAGAGCATATATTAAGTCACGTCAAAATATTGGGTCTCCTTCATAGAATGTGGCTCTGATGGCTCAAGCCATCTCCCAACATTTACATGGTGGACAATATGACATAAAATGTTTTAATTTTGGAAAAAGAGGGCAACTGAGATAAAAGTATAAAATGAAAGTGACTCAAAGCACTGGGTCAAATATCCAAAGAAAATAAATTATCACCTGGCCTTTGTCCTCACTGCAGAAAAGGCATTCACTGGGCTAAAGTGTGCTGCTCCAAATATGATAAGGATGGTGCACTGCTGATGGTATAATGGGAATAGGCCCTAGGAAACAATAGTAGATCAGGGCCAGGGTACACCAGTCTCTTTGAGTCAGTGATACCCATTTCAGACCCATGCACAAGTACAAAATCAGACAGCATGAGTGTCTGGAGGGACTTTTCTTTCCTCATCAGGGGAACACTTGGCAGTTCAGGAATATCTCAGGAATTAATCCTGCTACTTAGAGAGTTCATCTCCTGGGAGGTAACACCACCATATCTGTCCCCCAGGAATTCATGGATTCCTGCCACCCAGAACAGTTGGTTTGATACTTGGCAATTCTCTCTAACTTTGAATAGCATTACTGTTATTTTGGCTATTATTGATTCTGATTGGAGCTCTGAATTGTGTGTTCCTGTTAGCTCCAAAAGACTTGGGATAATTGAACAAAGAGTATATATTGCACAATTGTTGCTCTTGGCTAAACCAAAATTAAATAATTTTAGCTTTAAAAATTTCTGAGAGGATCCTCAGCCAGAAATTCCTCAAGAAGAGAATTATTTCACCAAAGAGATTTCCAAAATTTGGCTCATGTACAAAATTAAATTACAAAGTTCCATACCTTTGCCTTATGAAGGGCCTGATGGTCAACTGGGACATATTTGTCCTTTCAAAGCTTCCATTCCTGTAAATTTGTGGGGCAGAGATTTATTATAAGAAAGGAGAATTGTGATGACATCTTTCCCCCCTGAAACCTCACTGGTTCAACAAATGATATCTAGAATGGGATATGAATTTGGAAAAGAATTAGGAAAGCAACTTCAGAGTGGAACAAAGTCTATAGAACAGCAAAGGAAAAAATAATCACCTTGGAATCGGATGTGATCAAAAATGTTTAGTTGGGGCTATTGAAGAGGTTTCTCCACCCAAGGCAGCTTTGCCTTTAGAATGGAAATCAAATGACCTCATTTGGGTTGATAAATGGAAACTAACCACTTTAGAGCAACTTATAATTGAACAACTTAACACAGGGTGCTTAGAACCATCTGTGAGTCCTTGGAACACACCCATCTTTGTTATTCCTAAAGGATGGGGCAAATAGTATTTGTCTCTGGACTTATGAGCTATTAATGAGAGCCTCAATCTGATGGGGGCTCTGCAACCTGGCTTAGCAAACCCAATGGTAATTCCCCAGAAGTGGCCACTTATATTTATAGACTTAAAAGATTGCTTTTTCAACATTCCTTTGTGGTTGAGTGGCCAACCTTGATTTGCTTTTTATTGGATAAGGCCTAAAATAGGGATAGCAACTTTTCAATTGTTGAATTTTTATAAAATACGACAGGGAGATTCTAGAGGCACAAAACAAGTTACAATTAATAGAGCAAAGCATACATAACCACCAGATTTTTCACATCAACTCTAAATAACTGACTCATCTGTTTGTGCTTAACACACCCATTCACATACAGGTTTAATAGTACAGTTGTGTGAGAAACAGGTCTTTTCCACGAAATGATTGTTTTTATCTAAACACTTAGTGAAATCTGTACAAGTATATCTAGAGAAAATTGCAAAAATAGTTTCCTTGGGATGTAATCATACCAAACAATTATTTGGTGCTAATCCTCATTTCAGTATTCCAATTGATAAAGCTCAAATGTAGATGCTGTACAAACTGCCTTGTAACGGCAAGCAGCCTTTGCAGATTTCATTGGACAGATAGATAATTATCATCCTGGTGATCCTCAATTTTAGTTTTTTTACATGAAATGAATTTATTCTCCCCAAGGTTATTCAATTTCAGCTGTTTCAAGGTGCCTCAGATTATTTCACACATGGGTCCTCTAAGTGCCAAACAGCAGTTTGGAGCTCTTCCTTTATCTATGTGTTGTCTACACCTTGTCTCTATTCTCAGAGGTCAGAGTTCCTAGCCATTTTATTTGTAATTGAAACCTTCCTTTCCCAAGCTCTTAATATTTTAAGTGATTTCTCTTATGCAGTTTGTTTGACTCATAGACTGGAAGGAACTCTGGTCCTCTCTATCTTAGAACCTAAGTTTTCAAACTTGTTTTTAAGATTACAAAAGGCCAATACTCTTAAGTTAAATAAAGAGGACAGATGTGTAAATACTGAATAGTTTCTCCATTGTGAAAAGCTAAAAGTTTAAAGAAAGATCAAAATGTGTAATTGATATTGTGCAATAGGAAGAAAAGGTCTGAAGGAGGAGGGGAAGTGCAAGGAGTAGGGGAAAGGAAAGACAGAAAAAAATATGAGAACGTGAAAAAATGGAAACAAAGTCTTTGTAAATAGGGAAGGGCAGAGGGGCTGAAGGGAGGGCAGGGAAATGGGGAAAAAATAAGAACAAAGACATGTCATGTAAAGGCACCACATCCCAATGATGAATCTAGCTGTATTTTATACCTAAAATGTACCAATAAACTTAATGGAAAAAAATATTACAAAAGACCACACATCAAAGAACTGCACCCTTTTATATTGGATGTATTCCAATTTCATATGATGATGCACAAGCATATCAGCTTATAGGATTTCTTGCTGCTTTTAATCATGCTAAGTAATCACATAGCTATTTCCATCAGAACGCCAGGGCACTACAACATGATTTTCAACTATCTTGAGGTCAGGCATAACAGATAGTTACAGCCTGTCCTAGTCACTAACAGATTTCTTGGCCCATTTCCCCAGAGGGAACTAACCCTTGAGGTATAACTAGTAATGTGATTTTGCAGATAGAGATGACACATTTCCCCTCTTTTGGGAAGTCCTGGATTTTACATGTTTCTATAGATACATTTTCACACATGATGCATGCCAGGTATCACTCTGATGAGAAAAAAGCACCATGTTCAACAACACTGCTTGTTGGCCATTTATGAGTGTGTTCTGTGTCCATTTAAATTTAAAACAAACATAAGTATATACACTATAAAATATGATCATAATTGTTATCACTACAAAGCAATTACATGAACCTGAGGACCTTAAAACAATGTACAAATATTATCCTTCTATTCTGTAGATAATTTCAGGATGGGTCTTGCTGATTTATCTGCTTAAGGCCTCACACTGGAAAAATTTAGTTATTAGTCATGATTCTCAATTGGCGCTCAGAAGCCTTTTCTAGGATTAATCAAGTTTTTGGCAGAATTCAGATCCTTGTGTTGTTAGGACTGACATCCTGTTATTCTGCTGGTTATTGAATAAGTCAGACTTTTACATCAGGATCTGTCATGTTTTCTATCCATATTACCTTTTCCAAACAGAACAGCTTAATGTTTCAAATTGAGCAGAGCACTGATGATCTTCAAGGCTACTTTTCGAGATATTTCCAAGATATTCCTTATCAGGTCTTCTAAACTTTCTATATTCACTGCACTAAATGCTTTTTTCCACATTCCTTTCCCAATGATACATACTCTCACTCAACTATCAGCCTGAGGTATTTCACTAGTGTTTCCAACTGGTATCTCAAAGTCATTATACTATCAAACTGATATCTTCATTGCACAGGAAATATCTCCTGAGCACCTGCTATGTTTTATGCCTCCACTCCCTGAACTCATGACTCTTCATTATGTTATACACTGAAGCTTTCTGACCCTCTAAAATTCACATATTTGAATAACAATTCCTAGTTAAGTTGGTCACTTAATCATTTGGAGCACTATTTGTATAAATGTAGAATGAAACTCATAACAGTGTAAACAACAAAGAATATACTTTAAAAATGAGAGAAGGCTTATGAATTGCTAATCTCAGGGCAATATGCATAAAATCTTGATGGATTTCTTTGAATTATTAAAAGTTTGATAAGTACATGATCAAATGAGAGTTCCTAATTTGTGTTATATTGTTATAATTTTATTGTTTTGGAAAATGTATCAAGAAGCCAAGTATTGTAGGATTTGCCATCTTTTTGGGGGGGGGGTACTGGGATCGAACTTGGGTCCTTGTGCTTGCTGAGGCAGGTGCCGGAACCACTGAGCTAAATCCCTGACCCTAAGAAATGGAATTTATTTTTTCTTTTTGGTACCAGGGATTGAACTTGGGACTTCCTGCTTGTAAGGCAGGCGGCAGAACCACTGAGCTAAATCCCCGGCACAGTATTTGCCATCTTATTCAAAGGTTCCCTTCTTGAAGAAAGGAATAGAAGATATCAGTATTGTCCACAGAACAATCAAGGCTCTGAGAATCTACGGGTCCTTATAAAGAAAGACTTTCACTGTCAAACTTTGGAGACAGCTGTAGCCCAGTTTCAGGATTAAGTTTTATGTGGTTAGGCCATTGGAGAACAGATGGCACCACCATGAAAAAGAAGTAATATAGACCAATTCACCTGGCATTTAACTTGGTGTCTTGGGGACCTGAGAATCAGCAAGGAAAATTGCTTTCTGCAGAGCAATATCCCACAGGGAATTTACCTGCTCAGACCTGGGATAAAAAGAGGGGGATGTGCTTAACAAACAGATACACAGATCTTTCACTATTTCCCTGCCTTAGTCCCCTGGAATGTACATCCTTGGTCTGAATGGGATGTGTTCATTTACTTTGGATTGTTACATCTGACTTTGGGAATAACACTTGAGCCCTTTGTAATGTCTTGGTGGCAACATAGCTTCAAGTTGCATAGTAAACTATTCAGGGAGGAATTTGGCCTTCCATGAACCCCTTTCATTGAGAAAACTCATCCAGGTGAGCACTACAGTTGAGACTGTGCTGAAGGAAGCTTCTTAGAGGCTTGGAGTCAAGAACTTGTACCTGTGGCACCTGAGTGTTAGACTAGCCCAGCCCAGATTTGAGGTTTTACTGTGGTTAATTGCTTGCTTGACTAATTTGTTGATACTTTTATTTAACATGCAGAAAATAGAAGGAAACACTGAACTCAGTAATGTATAGCACAGAGTAGACAGTTTAGCAATTAAAATAGAAGCTCAATTAGAATATAGATTGAGCACCTTAGATCAACTTCATTACAAATTGAACATATGTAAGATTTGTTCTATAAATCAAGCTGAATAGAGAAATGAATAATTACTTCTGGAGCATCATTGAATGAACTGAGTCCATTTCTTATGTCTGAGTAGGAAAAACATTTTGATTTGCTTTTTAAACTCATGCCCATTTTCTACATTTGTTAGCATTTAAATGAAATTTTCAGTTTAGTTTTTTCTTTATCAATACTAGAAAGATACCTTTAGCTATAATGTGATTTAAATTTTATCACTGATTGAGGTCTATATTCTTAATTCTCAGTTTGTCTTCTCCCAGATAACTTTGCATACAAATGAAGTTTATGTAATTTTTGATGTTCCTCTAAAATGTAACATTCACTTTCCTACTTAGGTTTTTAGTATCTCTTATTTCTCATGAGAAATGTGAACTATGGAATCAATTTAGTTTTTCTCCATACAGATACTCATTTATGCCACATTTTATTTAACTGTTCAGGATTTCTCCACTTAGTTGAAATACATCCTTTTCATATGTTAAATATCCATGTATGCAGAAAGATAAGTCCTTACTCATTGAAGAAATACTAACTAGGCATGTTCTACAGCTTTGATGGTGAACCCTCTACAGTTTTCAATAACAAGCAGCCCACTTAGGCCCAGATGCTGTAGGTTCACTGTCACTGTTCTAGAGGATGAAAAAGTCTAGGAAAATGGATTATTACACATATTTTCATGTAGTCTTTGCCAGTTTAATTATTAGTCCATCTGGAGAACATCAAATTATAGATATTATATATTGTCTTTCACTTAATGCTTTCTGTTCCATTGAGTTTTTAATAAACATGGTTATTCATTTTTCCCATTTTTCTCTATTTTTCATTCTGTTAATTTTATTCTGAACAATACAGATATTCATACATGCCTGTGATTACAAAAAGATAAGTACAATAGGTGAAATCTCTGTTCATTTGCATCTTGCACCATTCATATTAGGACAGAACACAGAATCATAAATGTTTTTGAGGGATGCAAAGTAAAAAGAAACACGCATAGCTTTATTCAGTGTAAAAGTTCTACATTCTCATGAGGCATGAAGGATTTTATAGAATATGGTCCTATCCATGAAGGTTAATGATTACAACCAGATCTAGAGCACCCAATGTTTGTCCAAAAATTTCAAATTTGATTGCCTGGGAATAATATAGAAAATGTTCCACATGAGAGAGAGAGAGAGAGAGAGAGAGAGAGAGAGAGAGAGAGAGAGGAGATTTTTTTCATCTGCTCTTGAAACATACAAAAAATAATTTGTGTGTATCTTTATGTTTCTGGTTTAATCCCCAGAAAGACAAATACCAATTGGGTTTTGATGTGGAAACTTAAAAAGTTGTTCCCACACAATAGATAGTAGAATAATGATTTCCAGTAACTGGGAACCTGAAG
Source organism: Heterocephalus glaber (assembly GCF_000247695.1). The sequence continues at coordinate 168,547 of NW_004624991.1, read as the reverse complement.
TGTTGGATGGGTGGGGAGATGTTGGTCAGTTGGTGCATTTGCAGTAGGTGGGAAGAATGGGTTTTGATGAAGTATTGCACAGTAGCATGAAATTTCAAAACAGCTGCTAGAGTCTGTATTGATGGGTCTCATCAAATCAAAAACATCTGAAGTAGTGGATGTGTTAATTCTGATTTAATAATTACTCAATACATACAATTATTAAGATATTATATGTGGCTTATAAATATGTACAAATATTACCAGTGAATAAAAATTCAAAAATCTCAATTATTCAGATTTATATTGAAAGCTGCAGGAAAAATTTCAAAAGTTTAATATAAAGATATGCGAATTGTGTTCTTTGAAGATTTCCCTTTTTGAAATTTGGTTTCCTCTTCTTTTTATGTATTCCCACCTGTTGGATATTACATCCAAAACTGTCTTTTTGGGGGGTTTTTTTTGGTACCATGGATTGAACTTGGGACTTTGCCCTTGCCTGGGAGGTGGAGGAACCACTGAGCTAAATGCCTGGTCCACATAAATGTCTTGATAGTAAAAACGATATTATCACTTTTGTATTTTGAGAAACTTGTTTTTGTTCTTGTTTTTCCTATTCCTCCACAGGATAAAATTGGATTTTAAAAAATTTGAGATTTAGCCAGAAACAATGATGCATTTACTTTTTTACAATCCTTTTCTTCAGACCTATTCAGTTTATCCCTTTTTGTGTGTTTATTGACAGATATTTTCTATTTCTTTTAATATAGGGTAGAAAATAGCAATGTTGAAATGGAAGTCCCAGGTAATATGTATATGAGAATTATATGAACTGAATTTCGGTATACAATTCTTACATACTGTGAAGAGACTATATTCATTCCTTCCCCCCTTCAAAAGGAAAAATTATAAGAAAAGGAAAAAATAGAAACAAAGTCTTTGTAAATAGGGAAGGGTGGAGGGGGTGAAGGGAGATCAAGGAATGTGGAAAAAATAAGAACCAAGATCCATCATATACAGGTACAAGTACACTATGATAAATATAAATTTATTTTATACCTAAAATGTACCAACAAAAGAATTTAAGAAAAAAATATTTTCACATTGATTGCTTGCCTTGTAACAATTTCCTTTAAACAGTCTGACTTCAGGTTAGAAGAACACATTGTTAACCTGACCTCAGGAGATCGTGAGTTATGGCATATTTTTAAGTTGTGTGTGTATGTGTGTGTGTTTGTATGTGTGCATGCATGGATGGGTTTGCCTTTGGAGGTGAAAGCAGACTTCAGAGAAAAGAACCGTGTTTCAATATGTTTCAAAATGTAAGTCATAATGGAGAGTCTAGAACATAAAATAACAATAACAAAAAAAAATAAAGAGGGAATGCATTTCAATTAATTCACCCAGCCATTGGGGCCAACTTGTAAACATAAACCCAATAAGGTCTATACAGACAGATTTCTTGTGTCTTGAATCTTCAGCAGCAATGAGGCCACTTTGTTCTTCATTTCTCTCATTGGCCTCTCTTCCCTATGCTTCCTACCAGATTGTCACCTTGTTGATTTTGAAACCTTGAAACAAGTACTTTCTTAAGGACTTTTGCACTGGTTCTTCCCTCTTCCCAGACAACCTTCTGAAAATGATTTGTGGATTTCTCCTTGTTTTTCCTCAAAGTCTCTTTTAAAATGTCATGTACTTGCTTGTCTTACCTGAATATCTAGCACATAAAAGTAGATCATGTGGAATCTTCTTATTAAAACTGATTTCTTTTTTCATCAGAATACAGGGCGCCATTTCCCATGGTGCATGAAAATTCTTTCCTAACTTATACTTGATTTGAATTGGACTGTGTTATTTCTTTCTCATTTAATTATATGGACACTGAAATATTTTAGTACTGATAAGTAATTGCCTAGACAATGATTTGAACTGACCATCATGCAATTATATTTCTCAGAGATATAAAGAAATTAAAATATTTTAATACATACCCTCTTGGGAGAGATTGAGTGAGACAAGGATTACACTTCAGAAATATCAAGGGGATCCTCTAAAGGGGAAAAATTAACAAAACTGAAGAACTCGTATATTCTCTAAAATATGAATGTTGGCATTTCTGTCAGATTTGTATTCCATAATTGTGTCATGTTATTTTTTTTTTCACTTTTTCTGTTAGTCCCAACAACTATATGGAACCAGAAAATGCCACACAAATTTACAAAATCTTTCTTCTGGGAATTTCAGAGAACTCCACTTTACAACCCTTCCTCTTTGGACTATTCCTGTTTATGTACCTGGTCACTGTGCTTGGGAATTTGGTCATCATTCTGCTCACAGTGTCAGACTCCCACCTGCATATACCCATGTACTTCTTCCTCTCCAGCCTGTCTTTTGCAGACATTGGCTTCACGTCTACCAGCATCCCAAAGATGCTGGTGAACATCCAGATTCATAGCAAGGTCATCACTTATGAAGGCTGTATCATCCAAGTATACTTCTTCACACTCTTTGGAGTTTTGGACAGCTTGCTTTTGACAGTGATGGCTTATGACTGCTTCTTGGACATTTGTCACCCTCTGCATTACATGGTCATCATGAACCTCAGGGTCTGTGGATTGCTAGTGCTGGTGTCCTGGGTCACAGCTGCCTTATATTCCTTGTTAGGAAGTTTAATGACTTTGAGTCTGTCATTCTGCACAGACTTGGAAATCCAACAGTTTTTATGTGAGATTAATGAATTAATCCAACTTGCATGTTCTAACACCTTTGCTAATGACATAGTGATGTACTTTGCAGTTGTGCTTCTAGGTGGCGGTCCCTTTGCTGGTATTCTTTACTCTTATGCTAAAATAGATTCCTCCATTAGTGCCATCTCATCAGCTCAGGGGAGGTATAAAGCATTTTCTACCTGTACATCTCACATCTCTGTTGTCTCCCTATTCTATTTTACTATCCTGGGTGTTTACCGTAGTTCTTCTGTTAGCCAAAACACACAATCAACTGCAAGAGCCTCAGTGATGTATAGCATCATCACACACATGCTGAATCCCTTCATTTACAGTCTGAGGAATAAGGACATAATGGGAGCTCTGAGAAGACTCTCCAGAGGGAAGCCATAAGAGTCAATTTACAGGAAGTATCTATTATCATGGTACTCTAGATCTCAGAGCCACACACTGCTCTTCTTTAATGGAATAGTGAAGGGCAATTTTTTCTCAGAAGTATTTTCTTGAATTTCAACTGCTGCATAGAATTAAAACAACCTCATTTGTAATGTTTCTACTTTCCTTGATATCCAATGTTTTATCTGTCTAATTTTTTGCCAGTCCTTCCAAATTAAGCATCAGAAAAAATTTGGAGATTATCCATTAGTCTCACAGAGTGATGTGATGAAGTAATTCAATGGAACAACAAACAATTGATGTCATTGTATATTTTTATTTAAAAGAAATTCTGAGACTGCAACTTTTAAACCTTTTTTCCCTTAATCTTTTTTGGCTATATTTAGTGATGTAGATGATGTACATCTCTATGATGTAGCCTTCCAAATGATGTTTTTATAGTTCACTGTGGGAAATTATTATCCACATAAGAATACTATTCTCTTATTCTCCACATTTTTCACAATGCATTGTATACTCCTTGTCAAAAGTTATAATGAATGTTGCTATCAAATGCATATTCAATGTGCAGCCAGCATAAACAAGTTTGCATAGATCAGTTTATTTAATATGGCCTTAAAAATCAGAAAAATTCTTATGTAAGTACATATTTTCATTCTACATTGAAATTCAGTCATATATCTATGAAAATAAGTTAGATTATGTACATCTGCTCATTGAAATGCAAATTCTCTTGAAATGGCTGGAAAGTTCACAAGGCAATACCGGTGTTATGACAAGTATTTAATTTAATGGACAGGAGAGTTTGCTTATGTTCCAATTATTCATTTTGTCACCTGGGTTAGCATTTTCTAGTGCTTTCTAAGCTATGATTTCTTTCATTGCTTTGGATTACATTATTCTTTTTTAAAAGTATGTCATTAACATCAAAGTTTAGGTGAGTGAGTAATATGCGTGAAAACTGTCATTTTCATTTTTTGATGTTTTATATTCTCTTTGATGCATATGAATAAAGAATAAATTCCACACAAACTTGATTCCATAATAGTGTCCTTAATAGGATAATAATCTCTCACAATTAACTATTGCTGCTCCTTGAAATGAAGATTTAGGATTTAGGAACACGAGTTTTTCCTGAGGTAACATACATCCCATGTCTTTTTCACCAAAGAAATTTTTTAAAATCTCATGACTAGTTTAGAGTCAAACATGAAATAGACTGTGGTCTCAATAAGATCTTCACACCCACATTGAAAAAGTAATGAATAATGAGAAAGCTTTTGAAATCAAGGAGATTTTTGAGAATATTCTAAAACAACTATAATTTTCCAACTTAATTTTATTGTATTGGGATTCACAGGCTCAGTCTTGAAGAATGATTCCTTCCAACTTTATCTTTAACAGTTGATTTATTTTCTCCCATTTTTTTTGAAGAAACAGGTAAGAGTCAAAGCATAGAATTAATTGAAGCTAGGGAAATTTTACTTCATAAGGTCAAAACTTTCCTTATTATCCTTCACTTCTATTTCAGTATATCTAGACTAAGAATAAATATTTTTTCTTCTAAATACTTGGATAGAGGAATCTTATGACTCACACAGTGAATAATAGTATTGAACTCTTGATAACTTATTGACAATCCCATCTATAGACTAGGTGTGCTAGGAATGTAATATGTTACCTACAAAATAAAGACTATACCCAGTGATGTGTTGGGAAAGGAAGTCTGGTGGCAACAGGGAGGACATGCATTCATTAGAAAGAACTAGTTCTGGGCCAGGGATTTAGCTCAGTGGTTCTGCTGCCTGCCACACAAGTGCAAGGCCCTGAGTTTGATCCCCTATACCAAAAACAAACAAACAAACAAACAAAAAAACCCAATAATACAGAAAGAAAGAACCTAGTAGTGTCCAGCAGCAACAGGCTGAATTATTAGCATTTATCTTGTCTACATTGCTCTGTCCCACAGACAGTTATTGCAGGGTTGGAGCTGTATAGATTAAGCTCCACAACCATGATATCATTATCTTGCTTTGGTCCCTTACATAAAGAGCACTCCAAGAATAGCTGATTTAGCATACAGGCCAGAAGGCAGTTTCAACAGTTAGTATTAATTTGTCCAATTTCCAGTGTCCTTTAGGTAATATTTTCCTCAATACATCAGTCTCTATCAGTTTACAATGTCCCCTAACTAAGCAACAATATGGGCAATGAAAATAGGCATTCTGCAGATATACAGCAACATGCCCTACTTTTATTACAGGTAATAGACATGAAGAAGGAAATACATCTAACAAACTCAGGCATGTCGAGAGAGTCTTTGAGAAAGAACAATGATTATACTGATGACATTCCAGCCAAGTTTGAATAAGCATAAAAGATAGACAACAGTAGAGATGTCATCAAAATGTTAAGAAGCTTTACAAATTGAACACTCTATGTGAAAAATGAGGAAAAAGAATAAAGTAATATTACACAAAAATAAATATTGAGCCTATTAAAATGTGAAATAAAAGAAAATATTCTTTGTGCATACTCAATATTTATTCAGCCTACTGTTTTATACATAGACCCTAAATTGATGAGGCAGTTTCTTTTCACGTATATTTTGGATAGAGTCTTTTATTCATAATTCCTAGGTTTTTAAACCCTTCTTTCTCAAATGCCTTGTGTTGCACTAAAGTAGAAATTACTTACAAGAAATTTACCTAATATCCTAGTCAAAATCTGCCAAACAAAATTTTTTCTTATCACCTCAGGAAACAATTTTTAGGACCAACCACAAAGCACATATGAACAACTTCTTAAAATACAAAATTGTTTTATTTAATTTTACTCATTTGTTTTTAGTATTTTCAGATAGGTTCTCTATATGTAGTTCAGGCTGATGTGAAACTCCCTATTTAGCTCAGGCAGGCCTGGAATTCACCACAATTCTCCTGCCTCAGCCTTTCAAATGCTGGGATTGCAGGTGTGCACCATCACACCTGGCCAAAACACAAATTCATGTACCATATATTTTCTGACCTAAGTAGAATAAAATTAGATAACAAAAAGAAGTAAAACTTTGGAAACTGTACACATACACAGGAATTTAAAAACATGTTGTTTGGTTGGCTGAGGATTTATCTCTGTGCTGCTGCTGCCTTCCTTGCAAGTGCAAGAGCCTGACTTCAATCCCCGGTAATGAAAAAAAAAATTGGTTTGCAACTAATGAGCCAATGAGGGAATTTAATAATCAGTAAAATATTTATGATACTCTGTTGGTAGGAATGTAAATTAGTTTGGTCACTATGAAGAATGTTATGGAGGTTCCTCTACAAACTAAAAATACAACTACCATATAACTGAGCTATCTCACTTTGGGAATATGTACACAGAAAATAAAGTCAGCATATCAAAAACGTAGCTGTATGTCCATATTCACTGGAGCACTCTTCACAAGAGCTAAAATTGGAATCATGGAAGGTGCTGGTCAACAGATGGATTTTTAAAATGATATACATACAAAATGTAGCATTATTAAGCCAGAAAGTAAAATGGAATTCTATCAGGTGCAGCAACATGGATCAAGTTGCAGTACATTAAGTAAAATAGCCAGACACAGAAAGTCTTGTAGCCCTTCCTCTCTGCATCATATGTGGAAGTTAAAATAAGTTTTCTTGAATGTGTATTAGTGATTCCTCAGATTAAAAAGGAGGTATTTTGGATACATTGCAGGTTAATAAAAGCTAAAATGTATTCCATTATGAAAACCCATGAAACAACTTAAAATGTCATCACAATATAATAAAACTTTTAGAATACAGCAAAAACAGCAACAAGAAGGAAGTTTATAAAACAATCTAAAAAAACAGAAAGATCTCAGTAATCAACCTAATGATGCAAATCAAAAATCTGAAAATATGAATAAAACAATGAAAACAGTAAAATTAAAGGGAAAATGCAAAATTAGAGAATAAATAAAATTTATTCCAAGCCCAAAACACTCAGCACAATATAACAAAAGAAGATTTTTAAAGATAGTGAAAATTGACAATTTTTTGTTGGACTATGAAAAGAACACCTAAACCATAAAATGAGTGGTAAAAAGAAGTCATTACAACTCATTCCACAGAAATACAATGAATCATCATAAAAATCTTAGGAACAAATATGCACACAAATTGGATTACCAAAAAGAAAAGTGTAAATTCCTGGACACAGCAGTATCTAAGTGCCAAGTAATAGAAGGAAGGACATGATCAATAAAAAGCAAGAAGATTGACTCAGTAGTAAAGCATCCTTGAAAGAAAGAAAGAAAGAAAGAAAGAAAGAAAGAAAGAAAGAAAAAGAGAAAGGAACTAAGGAAAGAAAGAGAAAAGTGAGAAAGGAAGGAAGGAAGAAAGAAAGAGAGAAAGAAAGAAAGAAAAAAAAGAAACAGGAATAGAATGAGCAAGCTTAGCAGTAGATGGCTTCTTTGCTGAAGTCTAGCAGACTTTTCAGAACTAACATACATTCTTCAAAAATTCCAAGATTATGCCAAATGTGGTGGTGCATGCCTGTAATCACAGTGCTAGAGAGGTTAACCCAGAAGGATCACCACAATTTTGAAGCCACCCTGGGCTACACAATGACTTCAAGGCCAGCCAGAACTACATAGTGACATCCTGTCTCAAAAAACAGAAAATAGAAAAAAAATTAAGCTATAACATCAGTTTTTCAAAAATCACTCACAACTCATTCAGCTGATTTGTTAATTGTGAATTCCTCCAAAGTATTTCAATGTGGGCTAGAATTACTCTGATACCAAAACAAGATAAGGACACAACAAAAAAGAAAACAACCACAGGGCAATATCCTTAAAGAACATAGATGGAAACTATTCCAAAAAAAAAAAAAAATACTAGCAAATTGAATATACCAGCATCTTGAAGGTTATAATTAAGATCAAGTGGGATTTATCGCAAGGATGCAAGAACAGATGAAAGTTAATAAATGTGATTCATCACATCAAGAGGTGTAGGACAAAAACCATATGATCATCTGAATAGATGCAAGCAAATTTTGATAACTTCAAATTCTTCATAAAACAAAAACTCAAAAAATAGGCATACAAGGAACAGAGCATGATTAAAATTGAACCAACAGCAAATACCACACAGAGCAGGGAAATGGTGGAAGTGTTTCCTCTAAGATCTGGACAACAGAACAATGCTCAATATTGACACTTTTATTTTTGTAGAAGTACAAGAAGTCCTACAAAGAACAATGAGATTTGAGAAAAATAAGACAAATTGAAACTAGAAAGGAGGAAAATAAATTATCACTGAAGCAGGATCTGGGAAGGATGGATAAGGGTAATTACAAAAGGAGAAAGGAGGAATGAAAATGACCATGATGTGATATGTATATGTACAATTTCCACAAGATGAATACATTTATATGCATTATGAATATATATTAATTACAAGAAAAAGCCATAAAGACTCTACAAAAAATTATAACAAATATTTCAATAATGTTGCAGGATGAGAAAGAAAAATAAAATTAAACAGTGTTTGTAAACACTAATAAAACAGTTGAAACAAGTTAAAGGAATAATTTTGTGTACAATACTTGCAAAACTATAAAATATCTAATTTTAACCAAGGAAATGAAAAATTTCTATAATAGAATTATAAAACACTAATGAAGGAAACAAGGAGATCCCCAAGAGAAAAAGAGAATGGATATTGTTAAAATGTACAGGAACCACAAAATAGTCTGTGGTTCCAGTGCAGTCCCTATTACAGGACCAATGACATTCTTTCCAGTAAATAAAACACCCCTAAACATCAAAACATTCTCACATAACAAGAATGAATTCCATGCACAAAGAACAAAGCAGGTAGAATCACAACACAAGAATTCTTGGAACACTTCAAATTTATAGTAAACAGGACAGCAAGGTACTGACATAAAAACAGACAAAATAACACTTAGATTCCATCTGACTCCAGAAAAAATAATGGCCATCATAAAGAAGTCAAATTATAACAAATGCTGATGAGATTGAAGTTAAAATGCAACACTTACATTGTTTTGGGGAATGTAAACATATACAACCTCTAGGAAGATCAGCATGGAGGTTTCTCAAAAAATTAAAATAGAAATTACATTTGAATGAGCCATTCCTCTTCTAGGTATCTTCCCAAAAGAATAAACACATCATATTACAGGGATACTTGCATATGCATAATTATAACAGGACAATTCTTAATAGATAAATCACAAAAGCAGTTTATAGGTCCATTAACAGATGACTGAATTAAAAAATTATGGTATTTATACACAATAGAGTACTACTCTGCCATATAGATAAATGAACTTCCTGGAAAATAGATTTACCTTGAAAGCATAATGTTAAGTGAAATAAAACAGACACACAAGCTTAAATGTCATTGCTTCTCTTACATGGGAAGCTCAAATTATAAATGAAGAGCAAAAAAAGATAAGAAGTAGGGAGATAGATGGAAGGAGAGTAAGTGAAGGAGATGAAAAAGGAATTAAGATATGTTATGTATATGTACAAATTCCTTTCGAGGAAAGTAATCATTATGTACATCAACTATGTACTAATACAAAGTTTAAAAGACACGTAGATCAGTGGAAAAGAACAAAGACAAATGACTTCACTTATTTGCCCCAAAATGATTTTCAACAATTGTGCCTGGAATATATATTGGAGACAGAATATTTTTTTCAATGAATGTTGGTAAGAACATTGTATTAATTAACAAAGAATGAGACTATACCTTTAATTCATCTATATTCAAAAATCAACTAAAATTGCATAAAAGGTATAAATACTAAATGTTACCCCTGAAAATCTGAAATTACTTAAAGACATGACAGGACAAACATTCTAGAAAATAGGTAAAGGCAAAAGTATTTTGGGTAGGAAAATGAAAATAGACCACAGTAAGGATAATAGTCAGATGAGATTGTATATAAAAAAGAGAGAACTAAACAGCAAGTAAAATAATCAAGAGTGAAGATACCACCTACATAGTGGGAGAAAATATTTGCAAACTATTAATCTGAAAGCGGTCAGTACACAGAATATAAAAGGAAGTCAAATAAGTCAACAGGAAATTAGCAATCTCCTTTAAAAATTGACCAATTATCTCAGTGGATACTTCTTAAAAGAAGGTATATAAATGTAAACGTTAAAAAATCACAATCAGAATCACATCAAGACATGCCATATCATCCCACATAGAAGGGCCACTATCAAAAAGATTAAAAAAAAATCTCCTGTTGAAAACATGGAGAAAAAGGAAAGATCATTTCCCTTAATAAGACAAACAAGCCAAAAGAACTACCACTTCAGGCAACTTGTACCACTCACTACTGAGAATATATCCAAAGGAAAGGAATCATTGCATTGAAGAAACATCTATACTCTTGGATTTATTGCAGCATTATTTTTTCAATTAATTTTATTGGTACATTTTAGGTGTACAATACAGTTACTTTCATCATTGGGATCTTGTACCTTTACATGATGTATCTTGTTTCTTATTTTCTCCACAATCCCTTGCCCTCCCTTCACCCCCTCCAACCCATTGCAGCATTATTGACAGTAGTCAAGAAAGGGAATTGACCTAAATATCCAATGATAGTTGAACAGATAAAGAAAATGTGATGCATAGACAAAATAAAATAGTATTCAGCTATAAAAGATGCCATTTTGTCATTTGAGACCACATTACTGACCCTGAGGGAAATTACATTAAGTGAAGTAAGCCACGTCCATACAGACAGATACCAATGTCCTCACTCACATGTGCAAACTGAAAATGTTTATCCCATAGAAGTAGGGAGTACAACAGAGGACACTATGGTGGGAGAAGGGTGGTAGGAATGGGAGTTAGGATGGAAAATAGTATGAAAAAAGAGAACAATGGGAGAAAAAAATTATAGTGTTCCACAGCAACAATTTAATACTTACCAACAATTCACAGTATGTCTCAAAATAGCTACAAGAGATGATTTTGAATATGCCCAGTCCTAAAACTGATAAATGATTGATATAATGGACATGCTAATTAGATTGACTTCATTATTGAACAATATACCCATGAATAAACCCTCTACCCTACAAATATGTGAATCAATTATGTGTCAATTAAAAATAAAAATAAAGAAAAGAAACATGTGTGTTTATTACTTAATATTTATTTGCCTTGTTTTTCATATAGTGGGAAAAAAACAAGGCAAGAACCTTTCTTACATTTTATATATCTTTTCTTTGTTATTGTTGAGTTTTGGCTTTGAATTCTTTTTACAAAAATCCAAGGGAAATACTCTTTTCCTAGTTCTGGTCTTTAACAAACATGTGAAAAACTCTCAAGACAATATTGTATGGACTATTCCACATAGCATACAATTTGTACTCTTTTAGACTCAATAATTTTATTTGTTTCATTTTCCTGGAGGAGAAAAAGATGTGAAAATACTTACATGACTATATTCCACGTTTACCTCTAAATTACCAACCTCAAATGAGCAAGGACTTTATCTAATTTGTTCACATTTGTATTTTCACTGTGATATGGCAATATATGTACTTTTACATAGAATGAAATTATAAGAAAAAAGAGTGGGGAAATAAAACCCATCTCACAATAATTATACCACACAAAAATTAAGAAAGCAGCAAACTGAAACAAAACAAAAAGAAAGAAAACCAAAACCAAGTTATGAAATGGCAACCGTGTAACTATATAACAAAGATTAATAATTAAATGGCAACATGAAGGCACACCAGAAATATGGTCTTGTGTTTGCAGGACTTTCTGTTGTGGGGATTGTTAGAGGAATCAGCAGTGAGGCCTCAAAATACATGGCAGCTTTGACCCATTAGGTGGCAGTAGCACAGGCCCAGTTGTGATTACCAACATTCTGCAGATATTTCCAAGTGTCCATTAGACATAATTTGTCTGTGGATGAAAACACATGCATACAGCACAGATGTGGAAACATTTTAAAACAGCTCAAATTAAAATCACCTGTATGTACCTGATTTTTAACTTTGGGTTGATCACTTACCATGTGGTGACTCATTTCTGCACATACAAAATGAGGCCATAAAGCATTGACCACATAGAATAGACTTATATTTTCTTGTTTGTTTTAAAGGATAGGGTCTCTCTATGCTGCTCAAGCTGACAAAATCCTGTGATTTAGTAATTCCTGCCTCAGTGTCCTGTGTAGTTTGGACTATACATATGCAACACTGTACTTGACTGAATGGACTTTTATTAGAAAAAATAGGAGCATATCTATAAGATTCTAGCCTCAAGGAAACATGTATAAAAGATCCAAACATATCACTTATAACTACCAAATGTTTTGTAAATGATGGTCTAAATGACAGCTCTGAACCTTTCCTATCAATATTATTTCCTTAATTGTACTGGGGGAAGATGGCATGCAGCTAAGTGTGCAGTATTCATTGTTTTATCATTAAAGAACCACACTTCTCATTTTTGAAGAGAATGGCAGGATCCTGGGGAGGGGAGAGGTGAAGGTGCCAACACAGATCAAAAGTTTGGAGACCAAGTGACCTAATCAAGATACTTCCCTTGATGTTACACTACGGAGCCATCTTTAATGGAGGGATCCAGTAAGTGTTAGGAGGTTAGAGCACCAGAAGACAAACAGTTGATGCAGGAGTAACGAACATTGGATCCCCTAACTTTCAATCTTGTTTCCTGGGAACAGAGAATCTTCAGGGAAAACTATCTTTCTGGAGCAGAACAACATCCCATGGGGGAATGATGGGCCCAGAATGAGCAGCCTTGGGGTGAACAGGACATGTTTTGTTTTTTTTTCAGAACCCTAAGTCTGGCTCAGAGATCAATGGTGGACTTGTTTCTGCTGTTTCTTCTTCTATTCTACTACACGAGCTGAAAGTGACTTCAAATGGTGAAACCCTGCCAAGAGAAGAGACAAGGGCTGGAACTGGCGCTAACTCATTCCTCCCCCCAACACTGGAAGTGCTTGTGTTTACAGGACATCCTGCTCACCCCTCATGGCCCACTGTCAGTGCACAAGTGGGAGTCCCCACCACCATGCCAGTTGCTGCTGAATGGCAGACACTGTGACAATGAGCTGAGAAAGAAATATAATCCTAAGGAGAATGAAGCTTAATTTATAATGAATGAAGCACATTTATCAGATTCAGTGATGTTAAAATTTACATTATATTAAAGAACTATTATAGATCACAACTTTCAATAGAAAATTATAAAAATATGTCTAAGTGCCAAATTTAGTTTTATCTATGAGAATCGAAAAATTAACTGTTATTTAAAATAAAACAACAATGAAAACATTACTTGGTTTGATATTTACCTTTTAAGAAGAAATTATTCTTGAAAACTATGAGTTGATCCATAACATGAGGGGGAAAGGTAAAATGTGTGTGATACTATTTTTGAAACTTTAGAGCATTAGGAAAATAACAGAAAAATAAGTAATATAGAAAAGTTTAAATGGTAATCATGAGCACATTATCCAGCTCCTAGTTGCCCTCGTAAATAATATTTTCAGAGCACTCTTGATGTCTTTATTCCTTAGACTGTAGATGAAGGGGTTTAGCATGGGTGTGACCACGCTGTACATTACCGAGGCTGTTGCTGTTGAGTATGAGTTTTGGGTGACAGCAGAACTAAGGTACACACCTAGGCTTGTGCCATAGAATAAGGAGACAACTGAGAGATGAGATGTACAGGTGGAAAGTGCTTTATATCTCCCCTGAGCTGAGATTGCATGCATGGAGGAAGCTATCTTACAATAAGAGAGAATGCCAACAAGGGGACCGCCACCCAGCAGCACAGTGGTAACATGAGTCACCACATCATTAGGAAAGTGTCAGGGCAGGCAGAGTGCACTATCTGATTTAGTTCACAGAAAAAATGTGGGATTTCCAAGTCAGTACAGAAGGCCGGCTGTAACATCATTAAGCTTTGTAGCAGGGCATTTAGGACACTCAGCATCCAACATGCTAGAACCAGCAACACACAGAGCTTGGGGTTCATGATGACCATGTAATGCAGAGGGTGGCAAATGGCCACATAATGGTCATAGGACATCACAGTCAACAGAATACTGTCCAACATTAGACACAGCATGAAAAAATACACTTGAGTGATACAGCCTTTATATCTTATGACCTTGCTCTGTGTGTGGATGTTCACCAGCATATTTGGTACTGTGGTGGAGGTGAAACCAGTGTCCATAAAAGAAAGGTTGGAGAGGAAGAAGTACATGGGTGTGTGCAGTCGGTAGTCTGACACTGTGGCCAGTACAATGAGCAGGTTCCCTAACACAGTGGCCAGGTACATGGATAGGAAAATTCCAAACAGTAAAGGCTGCAGTTCTGGATCTTCTGAAAATCCTAAAAGAAGAAATTGTGCACTTTGTGTGTAATTCTTCAATTTCATATTGTTGATGTAAACTGCAGAGAGGGAGGGAGGGAGGAAGAGAGAGAGAGGGAGAGAGAGAAAGAAAAGAGACAGAGAGAGGTATGGGGATGAAAGAGGAATAGACTTGCATTAGTAATTTTTCACAAATTATATCATATGTTTTCTATAGTCAACACATCATTTTTATGTTTCATGTATTTATTGGTTCCCTTTATTGACCACTTTGGCATCTGTAATAGGGAATTCCTTTCTAATGTTCACCTTGCTGTTAAGAGATCATGTATTCTCTTATTACAGTGAGAATATTTTGTGTACATTAGAAAATTTAAAATTGAATATAAACCTTGTTAAAAGAACTGCCTAGATGATACGTTAAGAGTGCAAAATACTTATTGCTATTGTACATATAATTTAATGATGGAGAAACTACAAAAAAAAATTAAACATTTTATAAGATGTGAGATCATGGCAAATGCCTGGAAGAAAAGGAAAGAAAATAAAAATAGACCCCATATGGATGTTTATTGTTTTTTATTTGCTTTAAATTATCTTTCAGGCAAAACCAGTACATAGGATGACAGATGAACAAAGATCTCAAGGAAGATGGGGTGAGTGCCACAGGGTGCACTGGGGGAAGTTGTGTCTGCAGGGGGAACAGACAGTGCTAGATGCAGAAAAACATGTGTCATTCAGTTGTTCAAGGCCAAGTAGAAGGAGTGTTACTGTGAAAAAGAGCAAGAGCACAGGGTGTGACTCAGGTGTGGAGGCTGAGCATGTTGGTGTCCTAGAAGCTAAGAGAACAGTAGTCATAGACAGAGGTTGTGAAGACTGTATCCGCCTTCTCTCTGGGAGGAAGGGAGGATAAATGAGATCAAATAGTGAGTACAGAAATACATGGAATAGAATTAAGGTCTAGTCCTCTATAGCACAATTCTTAAAAATTGTAATTAAAAATACATTTTTGTATATTTTGAAATATGTAGAGAGGATATTGAATGTTCCCAACGCAGAAAATAGTAAATGTTTAAAGAGATGGACATTCTAATTACTGTAATACTACATTTTACCACAAAACAAGCACTGTTAGTATACCTATTCAAATTAAAGAGTTTCAAAAATTTCTCACTGCAACCACATCTACACCATAAATTTCTTTTGTAATGTATATAATTAGATATAAACATATATTTAAAAGAGAAACATTTTGTGTAGATCATAAGATCACAGAGCTTAGAGCAACCTACCAAGTTCAAAAATCTCAGTGGTGTCAATTATATTTTTTGTTCTTTCATGCAATTACAGTTAAACACACAGATTCTCCACATCCTTGTGCTGTAAAACATGATAATAATCACGCTTGGCTCATTAGGATTTTGTAGAAATTAAATCAGGTAACATATAAGAATAATTTAATATGATTCTAAAAGAGGAGAGTAAGGAGATGTGTTAGAAAATACTGAAGAATTCCATGTGTATATCCAAAGGATATGAAACATACTTTAAAGGGATAGCACCTATGTATATAGTGGCATCATTCACAGTAAGCAAGATATGAAATTAACCTAGGCTCCCCCCAATCGATTAATAGATAATCAAAATGTAGCATATGTGTACAATAAAATATTGGTCAGTACACTTTGGATGCATATATCAGATTATCATACTGCACTGCATGGTTAGGCTCCGATATTGTGTAAATTAATAATATAATGAAGTACATAAAACACTGAAGAGTGAAGAGTTTGTTGTCACTGAAATATCACAAGAAAAGTTTTCCCTGTGTCCAAAGGTTTTTCATTTGCTTTTTATTAAGTTGGTTGCAAAGTTTTCTCTCCAATTTAAAATGAATTTTTTTTCTCTACATTTGTTGTTTTGAGTGCTGGCCTCTGTATTATGATTTACCATTTAGAGCCTTTTGACTTATGACAGGATTATACCCCAAATTAAACTTTTCAGTTTGAGGTTACATAAGTCAAAAAGCATTAATTCATATTACCTTCCCAAAATCCTGCTTAGTAACAGAGTACACCATAGTCTCAGGTTGTTTTCTCTTGTGATATTGTGGCTGACTGATTGCTGCACATATGCAGCGTTGTGGAAGAGTGTGATAACATATGTTACTAATGTGAGTAAAGCAAAAACAGTAGAGTGCAATTTCCTTCATATGAGAATTGTTCCATCATAAAAACAAGAAACCATGTCAAATCATCACATGTTGGGATCTATGTGAATATTGTGTCCAGAAAGCCCTTCACTGAAATTATCTTCATCACTAGAAGCGCACAAACCTATACACACATATGCACATACAGAGAGCACACTGTAGATATATTATTTTCATCTTACCCCCAACTACATTATTAGAAATAAATTGATATGAGACAAGTTATCATCAAATGAACTTTTTCCTAAGAATGTAGAAATAGAATCTAGAAATTCCAGTTCATCAATATCTCATCCTGTGTAACTATGGGACCCTATATTGTTATGGGCAGTATCTGTCCTGTTTTTACAGAAGCAAATATATGCTCAGAGAATAGAGGAGGGGGATTATATGGAACAGAGAGAGGAAAAGTCCTAATAAGCACATGTGGTCCCTGAGAGACAATAAGGAAGAGCAGGCTTCCATCTTTCTGGTGGAATTCCAATTCCAGGTATATGTTCATGATGTCCAGCAAAATAATAAAGATCAAAAATACATTTGTCCAAAAGAAAATTTATGTTATGAAGAAACACATAGTCTGAAAACTACAACAGAAAATAAAGAGCAAGATTAGAAAAGAATCCAACAATTCAGAAATAAAAATGTAGAATGAAGAACAAAATATTTTTTTTGGCATTTTTTTCATGAGACACCAAAAAATTACCTTCCCTGTGGCTGGGGTACATTCAAAGACCAACTGGTCTTTGTATAATTTAATATTAGATGAGAAAGTCTGCTTTCTCATTGTTCCTGTGAGGTTCTTTCCTTTTTTATTCTTAAGCTTAACATTTAAATCTCTTTAAACATATTGCCTCAATTTTTAACTGACACAATAACTTTGGATATTTTTGGAGTACTGTAATATATTTCAATTATTTTAAACATTGTGTGATGACCAGATCAGGATAACTGACATTTCAATCACCTTAAACACTTATTACTTCTTCACGTGCGAACATTCAAAATCTTCTCTACCAGATATTTTGAAATACTGACACAATTAGTAACTGTCAACCATAATTACCCTACTTGCTACAGAGCATAGAAATAATTCCTCCTATCAGGCTGTTTCCTTTACCCATTACTCATCTTCTCTCCATTCCCTCTCCCCTCCCACTCTTTCTAGCTTCTGCTTCTAAGTGGGATCTTATATTGGGAAACTCCATTTGCACACTCTAGAACTAGTTCTGGTATTCAGAGAACAAGTGGTGGTTTCCCAGCATCATATTTATAAAACTGTGCAGGAAGTTCATAAACATTTACTTTAAATAAACATCTCCCTGTGATAGGTCCCTAGAACATAACATCAAACACATATTTATTTTATTTACTCTTTCCTAGCTAATATAATGTGAAGAACAATTGAGCAGGGACTTTACTTGCATTGCTCATCTTTCTTTTCACAATGGTGTGTGATTAAATATGAATTATTTAGAAAAAAATGAAGAAAATGAGATGTTTTGAAATAAAAGCAATTGTGGGGGAAGAGTACCACATAAAATGTGGTGGTTATAAAGCAGTTGCATTAAACAAATTTGAATGAAGCATTGAACATATGCTATAATTAGATATAAAGTAGCAATAATAGAATGCTATCAATATAGATTTATAATTACATTGATAAATACCTAGGCATAAAGTTTATATTATGCACTGCTTGTAGAAGATTCTGGCACACAAAGATACTCAGTTATTAAGTGTTGAATTAATTAAGAATTTTGTTCCATACATATAGATGTTTATCCTAAGTGATATTATTCTTCAATTGTTTGGAAAATCCTGAATGATAACAAGATGGGATTCATAGCTATTTTCTAAAAGAAAATAAATTTGGTACTTCAGATTAGATACTTTATGAAAAGTCAGAGGTTTTAAGCAGCTCAATATTAAAGTAAACTATGATTTGGATATACATCAAGAAAACTATGTTTAAAAATTCGGGTGTGTAAAATATTTTTAGATAAGGAACAAATATACAAGAAGATAGACACTTAACTAAATAAAACCAAAACATTTTCTGTGCAAAAATTCTCTCTGAAAAATTGACACAGAATAATATATTAAAAATCACTTGAAATTCATATAGGTTTAAAATTAGTGTTAGATACGAAATACCATTAAAATGTACATATTAAGTATAATGCAGTCAGCAAAACTATTAAGCATAACCATCATGAAAGGAGAAAATTCTTAGAGGTACTATTGAGCAGGAGGCTCAGGTGAGTTCAAACTGGAAAGAAGACTGCACTGAGAGTAAAAAGTATTTACAGTTTATCTGGGAGCTTAGCCAGGCATACTAATGAAAACAGTATGAGTGTGAATGTGTGTGTCATACAGAAAAAGAAATTTTGAGAGAATCTAAGCACTTAAGGGATGATGAATGGCAGTGAAAATGTAATTAAATTCATGCTTTCCACACAACTATATGAAAAAATGGAATAAAAACTTCAAGCACATTACATAATTACAAAATAGTAATTATTTAACAGCATTAACATCAGACACTAACTCCAGACTAAATTGCAAAAATCTTAGAAAAAACCCAAAATATTATTTGAAATCCCAGTAGTAGTATCTAAAAGTATAATTTTACCTTATGTAAATGTATAAAGATTAAAATATCTTCATGATGATAAAGTTAATTTGTAATCAAATGATGTGGAAAGGCAACTAGTGATGCCTGAGTTCATGTAACTTTTAAAAATAGATGTAATCATAAAAGGAACAATAGGGATAAACAGATTTAAAAATAATTTAGAAATGTGTATTTCTGTATACATATATGTTATTTAATGGAATGATGCAAATGAATTTTCTACTTAGCTGAGTGAGAGAAATATGATAGAGTCAGCAATTACATTTGATGACATAAGTTTTGTAAGCTTTCACGCATTTCTCTCAAATAATTCAGACACAAACAAAATTGAAAGCAACAGATTTGGTGGAAAATCTCAATTCTTAAGTTTCAAAGAATGCAATAAAGACAACAATAAAGTGCAATATGTGTGTGCACCAACTCATCAAATGAATGCAATTATTATGTGTGACAATCATATACTAATAATACACAAGCAAAAATGTTCATAACAAGTTTGCAATAGAAAAGGTAAAGACCCAAGAAACTCATATTCAATCCCATGATGAAGAAACAATTGGAAAACTTTCACTAGTATATCATATTTCACCTACTAAATAAAAGTTTAACTGTGAATGCAAAGCATGATAGTAGGTAGTGTAATTTGTATGAAATATAGACTCTTCCTACCAGGCTGTAGTCGAAAGAAATACACTGGTTTTTTTTTTTTTTTTTCAATGGAGCAGCATAGTCAAGAGTGCCCTATAATACTAAAAAAATGAGATACTCTCACTTAACTCTATATCCTTCCATAGCTGTAGTCTGATTTATCTACTTCCCATAATTGAAAAGATCCTTGGAAACATGTTTTATTTTTACAGAAATAACATCAACCTCTCATTCCCTCTTCT
>NW_004624991.1:125631-141537 GCF_000247695.1 Heterocephalus glaber | reverse complement strand
TGTTTCCTCACCAGCACTTTGACATTTATAACAAACTTTGAAAAGGAAGAAAAATTTTGTCCAGAGAAATGAAAGTAATCATATTTTTAGAAAGTGCTGGAAAATGTTAACCCAGGTGACACACTGAATAATGTAGAACATGACTCCAAGTTCTCCAGTCCATTGAATGAAACCCCTACACATGGTCTCTAGCATAACACCAGCTCTGCTTGTGAACAATCCAGGCAATTCAGGAATAACTGCACATCAATGAGCAGATGTACAAAATTAAACTAATTTTCATAGATGTGCGACTGAAATTCAACTTTTGTAAGAAGTTCTCTAACACCATGTTAAATCAATCAATCTGTGCAAACTTGTTTTTCTGGGCAGGTTACACATTAAATGTGTTTTTGATAGTAATACTTCATTATCATTTTTTGACAAGAGATGTACAATCCACTGTGAAAAATGTGCAGAATAAGAAAATAGTATCATTAGGAGGATAATAATTTCCCATAGGCAACTATAAAAACAGCAGTTTGAAGGTTATATCATAAAGAAGAACACTAAAGTTAACAATTGTGAAAGGAATAAGGGAGAAAAAAATTCAAAAGTTGATGTCTCAGAATTTCTTTTAATTGAAAACAATATAATGACATCGATTCCCTCATGTTATTCAACAGGAGTACTTCAACACATCACTCTGTGAGACTAATGAAAATATCCAAATTGTTTCTGGTGCTTAATTAGAAAGAACATTGGCAAAAAAATAGACACATAAAATATTGGATATCAGAGAAAGTACAAATCGAATGAATGAGCTTGTTTAAATTCCATCCAGCAGCTGAAATACAAGAAGTAACAACTTCTGGGAATAAATTGCAACAGCAAATTCTACTTCACTATTAGAATTAGGAATAGCAGTGTTCAGTTCTGAGCCTTAGAGTACCATGAAAGCATGCACTACCTGTAAACAACTTTTTTCATAACTTCCCTCTGAAGAGTCTTCTCAGAGCTCCCATTATGTCCTCATTCCTCATACTGTAAATGAAGGGGTTCAGCATGGGTGTGACCACACTATACATCACTGAGGCTTTTGCAGTCAACTGTGAGTTTTCACTAATGGAAGAACTAAAGTAAACACCCAGGATAGTAAAATAGAATAAGGAGACAACAGAGAGGTGAGATGCACAGGTGGAAAATGCCTTATGCCTTCCATGAGCTGATGAGATTGCATGAATAGCAGAAACTATTTTAGCATAAGAGTAAAGAATACCAACAAAGGGACCGCCACCCAAAAGCACAGATGCAGAATACATCACCACATCATTAGCAAATGTATTAGAACATGCGAGTAGGATCAATTGATTAAACTCACACAAAAAATGTGGAATTTCCAAGTCTGTGCAGAATGACAGTCTCAATGTCATTAAGCTTTCTAACAAGGAATACAAGGCAGCTGTGACCCAGGACACCAGCACTAGCAATCCACAGAACCTGACATTCATGATGACCAAGTAATGCAGAGGGTGACAGATGGCCACGAAGCGGTCATAGGCCATCACTGTCAAAAGCAAGCTGTCCAAAACTCCAAAGAGTGTGAAGAAGTATACTTGGGTGATACAGCCTTCATAAGTGATGACCTTGCTATGGATCTGGATATTCACCAGCATCTTTGGGATGCTGGTAGAGGTGAAGCTGATATCTGCCAAAGACAGGTTGGAGAGGAAGAAGTACATGGGTGTGTGCAGGTGGGAGTCTGAGATTGTGACTAGAATGATGACCAAATTCCCAAGCACAGTGACCAGGTACATAAACAGGAATAGTCCAAAGAGGAAGGGTTGTAAAGTGGAGTTCTGTGAAACTCCCAGAAGAAAGATTTTGTAAACTTGTGTCTCATTTTTCTGTTCCATTATAGTTGGTGCGACTAACTGGAAAAGAGAAAAATACCATGACACTATTACAGAATACAAACCTGAGAGAAACACCATCATTCAGACTGAACAGTTAAAACACCAATTTTGGGGGGAGGGTACTGGGAATCAATCCCTGAGGCCATGTTAACATGTTGTTCTTCTCACATGTATCACACTTTTTAAATGAAATGGTTGCCAAGCAATAAGTTAACATCAAAATATTTTCTTCAACATACATATGAATTGTAACTAGAAACCCAGTTTGTACAATTATGAGTGTTTGTAAATCTCTAATACACATAAAACCTGGGACTTCTATTTTCACACTGCCATTTTCTAGCCTTTAAAGAAATGTCAAAGCTCTGTACAATAAACATAAAGAGTGCTAAACTGAATGGATCTGAAAGAATGGCTTCTAAGAAAGTAAAACCTTCTTTGTTTCTGGCTACTTTCCAACTCCAATTATTTCTGCTGGAGAAATAAGAAAAACAAAAAAGAACAAAAAGAAGTTTTCCATAGGGCAAAAGTGATATTTTTTTGTTGTGAAGACATTTATGGATTTAATATTCAAACAGGGGAAAAGCTAAAAAAGAAGAAATCAAGTTTTAAAAAGAAGTCTAAAAAGAAAAATACAATTTGCTTATTTTCATATGAAACTTTAGAAATTTGCCCTGCACCATTCAATATGGATATGAGTAATTGGGATTTTTGAATCTTTACTCACTGTAGTGGATTAATGGTCAACTTGCAATGCACAACTGAACTGAATCAGTATGGCCTGGGCATAGAAGATCCACCTGAGGATGGTTGTCAATAGCCATGGAAAGAGAAATGGAGTGGAAGATCTTGGCCTGCTGATTTTCTAGGAGAAGCTTGCTGAGGATGGTTTTTCTGGTGTGAACTAGGCTGTTGCATTGGAGGAGGAGCGTGGGGCATCACTGTCACTGGGAATGGCTGCTGTTTTTGTCAGAGGAGCTCTGATCTTCACCATGAGCATCACTCCCTGGCTCTAGTGTGGATACCTCAGCTTGGTGGCACAAGTCCTTTACCTCATTGACATAGGTTATCTGGCTTCCACCACTGGCCTTTGGGCCTTTCAGATGCAGATCCTCAATATGAACAAGCATGAGACATTGCCATGTGCTCTAGGCCACTGGCTGGACTCATGGAGGGCATTGCCTTGGACTCAAAGCCTTTAGCTGGATTTGTGTGGGACATTGCTACGATCCAGATCCTTGGCTGGTTTTGGGGGGCACCTAGTGTGCAAGTAATCTCTTGCATACCTTTGCATTTGACTTTTTGGATAATTATTGTAAAATAATCCTATAAACCATGTGTCCTGTAGTAAATGCATTCTCTTGCCAAAATCCTGACTGTAACACTCACAGATAATAATTGTACATATTTATAGGGTACAATGTGATGTTTTAATAGTTGTAAGCATTAATTGTTAAATTTTGAGAATTAGCATGTCCACTACTTCAGATGTTTCTGATTTGATGAGAATTATTCATATCATCTCTTCTAGTTATTTTTAAATCCCTAATATGAAATAGTTAGTTCTAATCACACTACTGTGCAAAACCACATCCAAATTCATGCTTCCCACCAACTGCAACTGCATCAAGTCTTCAACTTCTCTCCACCTATCCAACATTTTAGGTCCCCAGTTTCTGGTAATTATTACTCTATCTATTGTGTGAGAGCAACTATTTAAGATTCCACAGTATTTGTTTTTCTGTGGATTGAGCTGGAAATTTTAAGATAAATACCAACTGGTTTTTGTGTATTTGAAGAGTAAACTAAACAATCTATTCTCTGTCCGTCTCCCCTCCCCCCTCTCTCCTCCTCTTTCCATTCTCTCCCTCTCTCTCTTTCTCTCTCTCTCTCTCTCTGTCTCTCTCTTTCAGGTTGTTGTGGAATGTTTTCTGTGCTATTTCCAAGCATTCACATTTGAACTCTTTAGACAATTCATTCGGAGCCCTAGACCTGGTTGTAATCTTCAACCATCATGTACAGGACTCCCTAGACATTCAATAAAATCCTGCATGCACCATGACAATTTTGAATTTTTACCCTGAATAAAATCTGCATGTATCTATTCACTGAGGGCTTCACATCACATGTACCTTTATTACTCTGTGTTTTATCATACATTTATGGTGCAAGATGCAATCGAGCAGGGACTTCACTTGTTCTGTTCATCTTTTTTGTTCTCACAGGAGTGTGTGAATACTTCTGTATTATGCAGAATAAAATTGTAAAAATGAGAATTAGAGAAAAATGACAGGGAGATAACACCAGATTAAAATGAATAAGCATAAATGTATTTAAAAACTAAATGGAACAGCAAACATTGAGTGAAAGAAAATATATAGTACCAATAATTGGATGCTCTTCAGGTGGATTAATAATTAAACTAGCAGAGGCCTAACTGTAAGTATGTATAATAAAGCATGTTACTTGAATATTGCATCCTTTAGAATAGTGGTGGCCAACCTATGGCATGAGTGCCACAGTGGGCTGTTTGTTATCACTGAAAACTCTAAATGTTCATCATTACTGCTCCAGAATATGCCTAGTTTCTATATCTTCAATAAGTCAGGATTTATGCCTCTGCATATATAGATATTTAATGTATGCGAGGAATGTATGTCAATATAGTTGGTAATTCCTGAATAGTTACATAAAAGCTGGCATAAATGGCTTTTTATATGGAGGATATTTAAGTTGATCACCTACATCACATTTCTTACAAGAAATTGGATGCATTACGGACCTCAGTATGAAAGTAAATGTTAAATTTTACATAACCATCAATAAATTACATAAACTACATGGGTGTACAAAATCATCTGATAAAAGGAAAGAAACTCAGAATTAGGAATATAGACCAATTTGGTAATAAAATTTAAAATATTTTATATCTGAAAGTATCTAAAATCTAAAACCCTAAAGTTTGATAGAGAGAAACTTAACTGGAAAATTTCATTGAAAAGGTGACAAATATAGAAAATGGTCATGAGCTACTAAAAAGCAAATCAAAATGATGTTCCTATTCAGATATAAGAAATGGCTTCATTTCATTCAATGATGCTCCAGAGGTAAATATTCATTTCTCTATTCCACTTAATTAACTGAACAAGTCCTTAGAAATATTCAATTTATATTGAAATTACTTTAAGCATCTCAATCTCTGTTCTAATAGAGCTTCTGTTTCAATTGCTTAACTGTTTACTCTGAGCCTTATATTTCTGCATTGAATGTTTCCTTCTCTTTTGTGCATGTTTCCTAAACATATCAACGAATAAGCCAAACAAGCCATCAATCGATCTCAGTGATACTGAGACTCTGGCCTGGGCCAGTGTGGCTCTTGGGTACCTTAGGTGGAAGTACTTGTCTCCCAGGCTCTCGGGAGCTTCCTCCTGCAAATTCTGCAGTGTTGTTCAGCTGGATGGGTTTCCTGGATGAAACAGCTTCATGGTAACTCACATTCCTCCCTGAATAGTTTACAATGCACATGTGAGCTATGTTGCCACCAAGACAGTATGAAGGGGTCAACTATTAGTCCCCAAGTCAGATCCAGGAAACCAAAGTAAACAACCACATCCTATCCAGACCAAAGTTGCCCACTCTGAGGGACCCAGGCAGGGAGATATTGAAAGCTCTGTGTATCTGTTAAGCACATCTCCCTCTTTTTATCCCAGCCTTGGGCAGATAAATTCCCCATGGAACATTGCTCTGCACAAAGTAATTTTCCTTGCTGATTCTCAGGTCCCCAAGACAACAAGTTAAATGTCAGGTGAATTAGTTCCTATTACTTCTTTTCCATGATGTCTTTGATTCTCTAATGGTCTAATCACCTAACTCCCAATTAATCCCAGAACTGGACTACTGTTTTATGTAAAGTTTGACTCTGAGAATCTTTCTTAACTAGGAACCTTGGATTCTCAGTGCCTTTCATTGTGCTGTGGATAAAACTGATATCTTTGGAAAATTTTCTATTCCATTCCTCAAGAAGGAATTTAACTGTGAAGCCTTAATATACAACTATGAATACTGCAAAGCTTGGCTTCTTGACAGTTTTTCTCAAGACAATATAATTATAATATTATATTACATATTAGGAGCTCTCATTTGAATCATATAGATCTCTTGATAATTCAAGACATCAGTTAGATTTTAATGAATATTAATCTAAGATTAGCAATCTATAAGCCTTCTTTGTCTTTTTAAAGTATACTGTGTTGTCGCCACTGTTATGAGCCTCATTCTACACTTCAACAACTAGTCCTCAGAATGTAAATAATCTGCCCAACTAGAAGTTAGTATCTAAACCTATGAATTTTAGAGAGTGAGAAATATTCAGTCTATTACAGAATAAAGAGTTATAAGGCCAGGGAATGAATGCATAGAACATAGCAGTTGATCAGGTGATATTTCTTATGAAATAAATGCAAAGATAATTTGATAGTACAATTATATTGAGATGTCAATTGGACACACTGGTGCCTTAACTCATGCTGGTAGATGAGGGACAGCATGCAGTGTTGGGAAAGATTATAGTGGCATAAGATTCACAAATGTGGAAAAATGCATTTGGTGTGGCAAATAAATAAATTATAGAAGACCAGAGAAGGGATACCTCTGGAATGTCTAGGGAAGGGGTCTTGGGGACAGTCACTGCTCTGCTCAATTTGAGGTAACCCACCAAGTTTTGAAAGGCCTATATGGATAGAAAAAGCTGACATCCTCTAATGCTGAAAGTGAGCTTTGTCCAACAACCAGCAAGATAAGAGAACCTCAGTCCTCACAGATCAAGCAATT
The DNA here is from genome assembly GCF_000247695.1 of Heterocephalus glaber. The sequence continues at coordinate 134,812 of NW_004624991.1, read as the reverse complement.
GTACTCTGCCAAGTTGTCTGAGCCTAGAGAATGCTTCTGAGCTCCAGTTTAGTACACATCATGACTAATGATGAGATTTGGACAATGTGAGACCCTAAATGGATAAATCAGCCATAGCTATGGTGAATTCTTATCTACAGAATAGAAGGATAGTAAATGAACTTTGTTTCAAAGGTGATCAGTTTTTGGCAATTGTTTTGTAGCAATAATAAACATGCATATTTTATATGTGTGCTTACTTACGTGTTTTGAGTTTTAAGGGACACATAATAGAATATATTCATAAGATACAAGGAGCTATTCAAGGCATATATGACAGGAACATTAATTTTGTGTATATAGGATATCCATAATCTCAAACACTTATTAAATCTTCTTGGTAACATGTTAAATGCACTTTTCCAATCCTAAGCATGTTAAATTGCAGGGAGAAGCACACAAAAAGTTCAGGATACTATCTCAAAGCAACAAATGGGTGGCTATATGAGAACATGGGATGTCCACAGAAAGTTTATGGTACAAATTGAAGGAGCCAGGTGTCAGGTGAAATACAAAAATGTTGATAGATAGAATAAGAAGTGAAATAACCAAAGTAATGCACATTTGAACAGAACACATGGTCCTTTAGTCAGTTGGTGAAGGAAAAGATCTTCCATGGCGGGGTGAAATATAATCTCAGTGTACACTTAAGAATGCAGAATCTGCAGAATTCAGATTCTCTGCAGAATCTGATCAGAATGGTAACCCAATCTCTGACAAGTGACCTAGCACAGAAGAGCTAATTTGCAGCAATTACCAGTGGATTTACATTGTGCTATTTTTATCAGAAATAATAGGATCAAGGGTCCTTGTATTCTTTGATTTAATTGTATGTTTGTGATACATAATTGCCTCCTTTATTATGGGGAATATATATGGTTTTGATTATTTTCTATGACTTTTTTTCATTCCCTCCTCATACTGATATGCCCTCTGATACAACAAGAGGAAAAGCTAAGAAAATAAGATAATAAGCATTGAAAAATAGTAGGATACAGTAAATATCTTTTGATATAATGCTGAATGTTCATGATCTTAACTCTACACTCAAAAGACACCAATTGGCAGATTGGATAAAAAATAAAATCTTACTATCTGTTGCCTGCAGAGGACACAGTGCAAATAAACAGACAAACTGAAAGTGAAAGTTTGGAAAATGATACTCCTTGTGACCACAGCGGAAAGCAAGCAGGAGTATCATTCCAATTTCTGACAATGTGAACTTCACTCCAAAGTTATGAGAAGAGACTAAGAAGGTCAATACTTAATGGCAAATGGAATCATTCACAAGGAAAAAAAAATTGTAAATATACATGCATTGAATGTTACCACACCAAATTACTTAAAATAAAAAAATACAATTATAGTGGGGGACTTCAGTCTCTCATAGAAATAGTTCAACTACACAAAAATTAAAGAAATATCAGAATTTAACTAAACTTTTGATCAAATGGACTTCACAGCCATCTACAAATTGTACCATTAGACGAAAACAGAATACACACACTTCTCAGAAGCCCATGGAACTTTCTTTAAAATAGACCATATTTTATGTCACAAATCATCTTTAAATAAATGCAAAGTAATTGAAATCTCTTGCATCCTATAAGGTCATAGTGAAATAAAATAAGAATCTACAGCTAAAGAAACCATAGAAATTATACAAACACATGCAGATTATATAATACTCTTATAAATAATCAGTAGGTCATAGAAGAAATCAGAAAATAAAATTTTTAAATTCCTAAAGTAAAAAAACAATAGCCATACAAAATAGTAAAACCTGAGGGATAAAATGAAAGTAGGGTTTAATGTGTAAGTCACTAAATTTAAAAAAGAGAGAATTGCCAAAGAAATAGCCTAATACTGCATCTCAAGGTCATAGCAAAACAAGAACAATCCAATCCTAAATTGTGGAAGTAAAGAAATACATATCAGAGTGGAAATTAATGAAAATATGACTAAGAACAGCAGAACGGGTCAATCAAATATTTGGTTTTATGCAATGTTAAATAAGTTTGACAGAGTTTTACAGAAACATCAGAAAATGAAATATACAAGGATTTCCACTTTCACTCAACCTCCTCAATATGCTGTTCAATGACTGTATTAACAAGAACAAGAGAAAAAATTAAGAGATTTGAATAGGAAAGTGAGAAACTGAAAGTGTAAATGAGGATCAAAATGTATAATAGATAATGTGAAATAGAAAAAAAAAGAAAATCAATGCACAAAACCTAATAGTATTTCTGTTCACCAATAAGGAACTTACTGACAAAGAAGTCAGCAAAGCAAACCAAATCATCATATTTTTAAAAATTAATATGCCTAGAAAGCAATCTAACCAAGGAGGTGAAAGAACTGCATAACAAAAACTTAATTACTGTGAAGAAAGATTGAAATGGACATTAGAAAAAGATAGTCTCGATTCCTAAAGAGGGAGAACTCATTTCATTAAAATGGTCATTTTACCAAAAGAAATCTAAAGATTATAATACAACTTCTATTAAATTACCAATATTTTTCACAGAACAGGAAAATACACTTATAAAATATATATATGAGAGCAGAAGAATATCCAGAGCAATGCTGAAGAAAAAGAAAATCTGAACGAATTTCAATTCCAGATTTTACATTATATTATGAAGCTATTTTAATAAAATAGCATCATGATGGCACAAAAAATAGACGCATAGATGAATGTCATAGAATAGGATACACAAAAACAACAACATGTAATTTTAGTTGTCTGTTCTTTTCCAAAGCAACTAAAAACATGTGAAGAAACAATAGTCTTAAAAAAAAAATGCTGCAGAGAAAACTGCTTATCCATATGCAGAAGAATGAACAAGACCTGTGTCTTTCTCCCTGCACTAAAATCAAATAAAAATGTATTTAAAAACTAGGTAGTAAAACAGAAGCACTAAATATGCTGGAAGGCAAATTAGAAAGAACACTTTAAGAGATGGGCATAGGGAAGGAATTCCTGAACAAAATGCCATTGACAGTTATGCAGGATAGTGAGGACTCCACCACAGGTAACTCTTTACACAGATAGAAGCAAAAGCGGCTTTTAATGTTGCTCTTGGCTCAGAGAGACTCCTGTCAGTCTGAAGAGCCCCAAATAGAAGTTTGTGCTTCCTTATATACCTCTTATTACATCTACAAGGCTTAATTCCATTGGAGTTTCCCTGGGAATATAGCAAGCAGGATTTATACAAAGCAGAGAAGTGGAGGGAGGAAAGCAAAGAGTTCTGGCAGGACTTTCTAAGTCTGTTATGTTCCTTTGGTGACAGAACACAGAAGTTGTCATGGCTACCCAGGTACATTCTACAAACAGCATAGTTACCTAGTTAACCCATAGTTGCCTAATAATACAGTTAACTCATAGTTGCCCAGTTCCATATGGATGGGTGATCTCCTCTCTTATTTCCCCCTTGAGTCTCTTATATTAACTTTTACCATTTATATCATGTTTTATCTTATTAATGCCTATGATTATATTGTCTTTTATAGATTGATATTTTGTAGCTCATAAGACCCTAGAGGCTGTTTTTGATGTAATGGTGGTTAAAAAAAATAAAATCATTAGCTACCTAAGCATTAATTTTGTGGTTTTGTTTATCAAGGGTCCTAATTTGTTTCTGGTGCAAGACACAATTGGGATTTTAAACTCCCAAGTGGTTTTTATCTCTGAGTTAAAGCAAATTGGTGGACAACCAGCCTTATGTTTACAGATCTTATATGTAACCAAATTATGGGTGAAGGTTTTTATGACCTTTCTTTACAAACATGTAAGTATCCACATCCAAAACAGTCATAACTGAAGTTTCTGCCCAAGTAACACTTGAGCAAGGGTCACAATTTTTGGATGTCCCTGCAGGAATTACTCTGTCAAGCATTGTTCCTGGAGTGGAAGAAAAGGGACTCCGTAATAAAAGTAACCAATCTTAGTAAAACATCTTACCCATGAAAGGAAAATGAGGGCTAATAGACAACTTTCATCCCAATTTCAGTTAGCAAGGGCAGTCTTAGCTAAGGCTATGGCAAAAAGCAGAGAAAGAAATCCTAACACATTTAAAAGCAAGAAATGCCAGGTCATCACAGGTAGGAACAAGGGTATGCAGTTCTGCTCTTAGCAGTGTCATCAGGCTTCTGCAGTGCATAGACTAGTCAGGTCCCAGAGTGACAAGAGCAGTGCTGATATCTTCTGCTGACTTTGCATGTTTCCCACCCAAGTCAAGAAGATCTTAGTGTCATGATGAGGGTCTCTGGACCATCTCTAATCTGATGTTTCAGCCTTTATACACAACTCTGGTGGATCCATGTGGGGACTCCTTTTATTTGGACTGTCATGGGGGTCATGAAAATGACTGTTAGTGGACCCTTCCATTTGGGCTTAAGGCTCTCTTGTCACCAGTCTTTTACCCAAACTGAATTCCCTGGAGAGAAGGGGTAGTGTAAATGAGAAATGTTAACAGGAGCCCTTTCTAAGGAAATCTTTTTTAACTCAATCAATTGTTTTCCTAAGATAGCTTTCACTATATGGAAAGTCCCTATAAAGTGTCCTAATCTTCTCAAGACAGGGGGTGGCCTGGCAAACAGAAGCTCATAGAGTGAATAGCCTGCTCCCTTGTGGGAAGTGCAATGTGTGCAGAGAAGCAGAATGAGTAAGATATGGACTCAGGTGAGTTCAGTCTCTTGACAGAGTTTTTCTAACCCAGCTTTTAGGGTTCTATTTATCTTCTCTACCTTTCCCGAGCTCTGGGACCAATAGGCTATATGTAAATTCCAATTAATTGCTAATGCCTTTGCCACCCCTTGGACCACTGTTGTCACAAAAGCAGGACCATTGTCTGTTCCTATGCTCAGTGGAAGTCCATAGCAGTGGATAATTTCTGTAGCAATTTCTGTGTCACTTCTCGTGCTTTCTCTGTCAAGCAAGGGAAAGCCTCTACCTAGTTGGAGTAAGTACAGACCATAATTAAGAGGTAACAAAATCCTCCACACTTGGGCAGTTCTGTGAAGTCAATCTGGATATCTTCAAAAGGCGTTGCCTATACTCTGGACCCCCGATGGGACACCTGGTGTTGTCTTTCAATTGTGTTGAGCACAAGTCATGTCCAACTGGACAGTTTGGTCAAGACAGTCAGTCAGGGAATGTAGAAATAACAGCCTAGCAGAGCCTCTAATTTTTCTCTTCTTAAATGGATAGTCTCTTGTGTAGCTTGTACTGATGAAGGCCCCACGTGGTATGGCATCAGAGTTTGTCCATCTGGAAACCAGCACCATCTGTCTTTTCCCTTAATACCCATCTGTTGAGATACCCATTGGATCTCTGGTGATGTATATGGTGGTTTCTCATTTTTTCCCAAGGTATCAAGGGAAGATGCACAGCATCTGGCTGTAAGCTTGCAACCTTGGCCTCTTGGTTGGCCCTGTCATTGTCTAGCTGTTCCTTTGACCTTTTTTATGCCCTCTGAAATGGATTACTGCAACTTCCTTAGGAGCTCAGGCTGCTTCTAGGAGTCGGAGTATGTCTTGCAGATATATAATATTTTTCCTCTGATGTAAGTAACCCTCTTTCTTGGTTGAGGACCCCACGTACAAGTAGAGTTATGAATATGTACCTTGGGCCCTTGTAGACATTTAATCTCTTTCCTTTTCCTAACTATAATGTAGGAGTTAGGGCAGTGAGCTCAGTCCTCTGAGCTGAACTTTCTGAGGTAGTGTTTAGGACTCTACAGCTTCTTCTAGAGTCACAGCTATGTAACTAGACCTCTGTTTTCCAGTCTCATCTATGTGGATACTCTTGTCCACAAAGAACTCCAATTCAGGCCATTGGAGAGGTTGGTCTTGCAGACCTGCCCAGGTAGAGTAAATTTGTTCTATGGCCTCCTCATAAGCATGTACGGGCCCTTCTAGCTGGGGATTTCCACCTTGTTTCCAGGATTTCCACAGAGCAAACTTTGATACTGGGTCAGACATGAATTGATGAGCCAGTAGTCCCCTTTAGCATTTATAAGGGTGACTATAGCATGTGGGTTTCACACTAGTAGGTCTTGGGCTTGAGTAAAATTGTCAGCCTCTTAGATCAAAAGAGCCATTGTAGGGCCAGGTATTTAGTTCAGTGGTGCTGCCACACACCTCACAAACACAAAGTCCCAAGTTTGATCCCTGGTATAAAAAAAAAAAGGAGGCTTTGTAGCCAAAGCCCTCATGCAAGGAGGCCGCCCTTATGTAACTTCATCCAGTGGTTTGGACAAATAGGCTACCAGTATTTCCCAGGAACCAAGGGTCTGGACTAGCACCCCTACTGTGTGGTCTTTTGTTTGGTCACACAGTGACCTAGTGCTGGGGCTTTCTGAAACTTTTCTTTAAGACTCTTGAAAGTGGTTTGTATTTTTTTTTTCTGTTTATGGCCTCCTTTTCTCTCCCCCCGCTTTATGGCTTTACAGAGCAGCTTAGCTAGGATGATGTAGTTTGGAACCCATACCTTATAAAATCCTAATGTTCTCAAGAATTCTTGCAATTGCCTTTTGTTCACATCTGGAGACAATTTTGGATTGAGTCCAATTCATCTGAATTGCCCAATCATGGAGCCTTTATTTTTCTGGGGGACAGACAGGGCCAGGATCAAACATGGAGGTCATGGCTCAAGTGAATTTTGCTATCCATAAAATCATTTTTGGCCCTTAACTTGGCCAATAAATCTCTCTCTAAGAGGGGAACTGCACAGTCAGGCATGTATAAGAACTGATGGACCAGCTTGTGGCCCCCTATTTTGCAAATCAGCTGGCAAAAGGCTTATGTCTTAGTTTGTCCTGTGGCCTCCTTGATATTAGTTCACATTTTATGGCTGAGAAGCCCAGTGGAAAACATCACAACCAAAAGGTTTCTTCTCATACTGATTAGGTCTGAGGGATTTCAGTCTGATGAGGCCTTGTGGAGGAAGTGGGAGAGGCAGAAGGCACTGGGAATTTGGTGCCAAACCTGAGGTCAGACCAGATATGTAGTGGAGTCTAAACAGAGGTGTGGGTCTGAGGGTGAAGCTGCCAAGGGGCCATCCTGCAATTAAAGAGCCTACTCTGGAGGTGCCAAGGGTCTTGGAGATGGGGCTGGTATCTATTGCCCATAATGGGAAGGTTTGTCTGGGAGTGAGAGTGGGAGTGGGAGGTTCAATGCATCCAAGGCCTAATCCTCTGGATGGCCCTCAAAAATGGGCAGAGTTTTTGTCAGGTCTTTGCCTGTTTGGACCTGCTGCTGTGGAGAACAGAACTCTGGAAAGGGGTTCCCTCAGCCAAAGGGGGTGGACAAAGAACAAGCTGTAACCCTGAGTCCACATAAGGGAACTAATCTTAGTGCCTGGGGTTTTCTGTTACATCCTGGTGACCAGTCTTACATGTCACATTTTCTGGATTAAGGTTTTATTTTTTTAAATAAGCTTTGTGTGGACCATCCAACCTGAAAGGATGGCCTTTCTATCTCATAAAAGGTTGTGAGTTTCCCTGAAGTAAGTTTCTGATCATAATCTCCAGTAAATCCTTTATTAAAGTGGGTTTTTTTTTATCATAATCACTACAGCAGTGTTTTTACTATGGTTCCCACCCATAGATTTCCTCCCACAGAAATGAACAACTAACAAGACATCAATCACTTCATCTGTCACCAGCCAGTCTCCTCTTGGAGATATTTCAGGTTCCACTTAAGCCCTCACAGGCCAGTGATCCTACCACTACAGAGCTGCCCCAAGCCATATGAGCTGGCCCTGGACCCTTGGTTCGTGACTCCACACTTGCTTTGGCCCTATGCCCCCCTACTGGAGCTGGAATATGATGTGTGTCCCATTTGCACACAGAAGCACTCACAGATTCAACCAAATACTCCTACCTGCTGACAGCAGTGGTCAAACCCACCTTCCAGGAGCCTAAATTATTTGGGTTTCAATGCAGACCTTCAGCTAGTTGGGGAAGACAGAGGGTGATCAAACCTCTTTTGGACAGTCCTCCTTCGATCTTCTCCTCAAAACAGGGTCCCTCAACCTTACCATGATTTAGATGTCTGCCAAATCGCATATCATCCTCTCCATGTGAGCCCTCAGGCAGTGAGCTGGGATATATCAGCTGATCATATGGGGAGACAGGAAATATTCTGTTGGTGTTCAGCAGGAGCTCATTGGCCGGCCAGCCATGCTCCCCTACTCTGCCTGTGTAGGAGGCAATCACTCAGTAGTGACTGTGTTAGGTTCCCAGCTTCCTGGCCAATGCACCAAATGAAGCAGGAAACAGTGAGCACCTGGGCACAGATAACTGTTTACACAAAGATAGGAGCAATACTGGCTTTTAATGTTGCTGGCAGCTCAACGAGTGACTCCTGTCAATATGGAGAGCCTCAAACAGAAATTTGTGTTTCCTAATATACCAAGTATTACAGAAAACAGTTCAGAGATTCCACAAAAAATGTAAAAATAGAAAATCCATTTTACCAAGCTACACCTATCCTGTGTATTTTCTCAACAGGATTAAAGCCATCATTTTATAAAGATACATGCATAACCATTTTCATAGCATTGCAACTTACAATATCCACACAACGGAAGCAGTCTAAATACCCAACAATCCATGAGTGTATAAGGAAAATGTGGAATATTAATGCAAAAGGACTTCCTCAGTGAAAAGAAGGATAAATTTCAGTCATTTGTAGGAAAATGGATGGAATTTGCAATCTTAGTATTAAGTGAAATAAGGTAAATGTACAATGCCAAATATTACCTGGTTTTATTTCATATGAGAAGTTTAAAACATAAAGAGTAAAAGAAAGATGAGAAGAGAGAAAACAGGAAGACAGTGTTCTTGAAGTTGGGGAAGGACATCAGGGCAAGTAGGGGAGAATGGAGGGGAGAAAGAAGAAAAAGGGTTAAGTGCACTAAATTATATGCACCATATATATACATTTACATATATGTACAATTTGTCAAAATAAATGTGATCATCATGTATTGTAAGCATATACCAATTAAACAAAAGAGTTCACTTCCAGAGCTCCTGGGTTATAAAATCATTTTTTGAGAAACATCCTATTGTGATGGGATTGATCTCATAGGTAACTTGGCATTTTCTTAACAGCATTTAGTGTTTTGTCT
>NW_004624991.1:96200-112764 GCF_000247695.1 Heterocephalus glaber | reverse complement strand
ACAAGAAATCTTTACCAATAACAGTATATTTTTGAGCTGGTTTTAATGGTGCCCACCCATTTTATTTTCTTTCAGTCACCTGGAATAACAAAGTCAACAGGACATGGAAATGAACTTGGTTAGGCAGCATCCTATGCAAGAATCAGAACACTAAAGGGCACTTTCTCCTCACCTCTTCTCCAAGCTCAACTAAACTTACACAGGAGACTAAACAGAAAAGCAAACCGGGATTACTCACCTGGGATCAAGACTGCATAGTTAAGCACTGGTCTGGCAATACTAAATGAAAAGATTTCAGATTATTAGTTTTGTTAGTTTCATTATTTGAACACCTAATAATGTTCTTTTCTTGATGATCTACATTTTGCCAAACAAATATGAAAATTTCTTTTATTCTGAAAATATTTTCTTATAAAAACTGAAATTTAAAGAATATTTGGGGAAGCTCCCTTGTCAACGTAACAGGACAACTGAACCACCTCTCAATTTCATGGCACAGTGCCTGCCTTTTAAGGTATAAACATAGTATATCTATGCTTTAGATGTAACCAGAAGAAAGTGAGAGAACTGAGTTGGCCTGAAGAAAAAATGATCTATCATAAACTGTCTTCTCTCCTCACTACAGCAGGTAATTATATTTGTTGAAGGCATAGAACTCTTACAAATAAATGACTAAAACATGTTAGAATAGGTGAAAAATCAATGAAATTATTTGTCACTCTTAAGACCACTTCATATTATTGAACACTATTCATCAGAAAAGCAGAAACTGAATCTCCAGAATGACTGATATATTTTAATATTCTAATTAAAACAAAAATAATAATCTTTCTTGACAAATTCCAATTATGAAAAAGGTGCTCAGGGCAAGCTTGGAGAAAAATATGAAGGTCAGCACTTTATCTTTTTAATGTTGCATATGTAATTGCATTTTATTCTCAAATCAGCCAAATTGTCCCTTTTAGATAAAAATGTAATGCATTAAGGTCAAAATATTTTGAGTATGTTACTCATGCCTCTTTATATATAACTGCATACATCCATAAAATCATCAATGTATCATCAAAATAACACCCCAAAGCAATTTTTATTCAATTATAGAGAAACCTCACCATTCTTACTTGTCAACATGGTAGAAAACAATCTAAGGAAAACATATGGAATGCAGTATACATTAACCCCACAGTGATGTTACACTGAAGAGTTTGCTGAATGTAATGTATAGGTCAACTTTAAGCTTCCGAACAACAAGTAGGTTTCACTAGAAATATGTAGGTGGATGGAAGTACAGCATTACAAATATTTTACTACTAATATTAAATTAAGAAATAAAATCCAAATTGTTCTCTGAGAACAAGAGAAACTTACCAATTTATAAACTTGGGTAAGAGAATCAATAGGAAAATTGTTAATTCACAATTATAGCTTTGTGTATCAATGACAAACCTCCAAAGGCTATATTCTACAGACCTCTTGTAGTTGCATTAAATGTTGTCTGACCAATAATGTTTTCCTGTTTCACACAGGCATTTTGAGCTCCCTCTTCACTGTGGAATATTTTTCAGATCAAATATCAAATTAGCTTCAGCAAACCAAATAACAATCATCCAGAGTGAAAGGTGAAGATTACTAGTTGATGCACTGGTTTTTCAATACTATGTTGTTTCAAACATAACATAAAATATCTCACATAGTAAAAATGAAACTCAAGCACAATAATGCTTAACAGGAAAAGTCACACTGAGAAAAAAGTTATAAGCCAAATGAATAATATAATATATTCACATAAATATCAAATTTGGCTATTTGTGCAATGATTATTTTTAGTAATCTTTTATCATATACACATATTATACTTGAAATTATCAAATTCATTTGTGAAAATCTTATTCCAGTTCAACAAATGTATGGGGTATCAATGTATTACAGTCTAATGATTAGAAGGCAGTGTTTTAGAATGCTCAGTCCTCTAAAGAAGTTCTGTAAGTGATCTTTTCTTTTGTCAACAACAAATTATCATGAGGATCTTTAAGATGATTGATTTTTCATGTATACTATTAAGCATCACAACAGTGGTTTTCTAAAATGACACATACTTTAAAAAGAAATGCTAAAATTATTATTTTCTTCATTCCCTCCTAAGCTCAACTCTGTTTTTGGAAACTTGATATTAAATGGGTTAGATATGGCTATAAGGCATTATGTGGAAGCCAAGTGTGACATGACTGGTTCTGAAGCTCACCAGTTAGGTCCTGTGGCTGTCAGATTTACCTGTGGGAAGGATCTGATACCATCAGCACTTCCAAAGTGCAATCTGTAGGCATTGTCACCCCCAAATCACTCTGCATGGATTCTCCTTAAGAGCTACTCTGACCAACTTCAGAGAACTCAAATGACAGAGTTCTGCCTTTCTGCCCTCTCAGTTCAGAGTGTGTCACTTCTAAATTTATTTCACATATTCTGCTACAGGTCAGCTTAACTAAAAATGTTTGCAACACCAGTAGCTTTCAGGTCTACTAATTTTGGTATTATTTTCAGTATGAAAACTGGCTGTTAAATTACAACAGTAAAAGTAAGAGTACTCATGTCCACTTTCAAGTCATCTGTGAGTGTAAACTGGATGTCAATTTGTGCTGCAGAACACTAAGCCAAGACAGCCTAATACACTGTTAGCTTTCCAGGCTCAGACTTACATTCACTTATCACATGTTTTGCCTAAGGCCCATGGAAGATCTAGAAGTTGGTCTTTAGAAAGTTCACATTTTACTAGGAGCTCCCTCTCTACTGCTCCCATGCATTTAGTTCACAGCCACATAATCCCACCCTTTCCTACATTCATCCCATCCTCCCCACCACTTTAAAGCCTTATCAGAGACTCCTGGCGAGGAATGAACCATACCCACACTCATACGGTCACACACCTGTCTCTGGTCCTGATCATGAACTAACACTGGGGAATCAAGACAGGGGAAAAAGGGCAGCCCCATTTTAGTGGCATACAGATACAAAGTAACTCTGCTTTCAATTAGAAAAGAAATTAATGTCACAGAATGTTTCTCTACAAAAGATATGTAATAAAGTAATACTATCAATAAAATAGCTATTACTAAAGCAAAGCTTTCACCAATAAACTTCAAGAACTTTGAAGGAGGAGAATGGCTTCATGAAATGGTAGTCCAGGTTCCCACAGTGTGGACACTGCTGGACACTGCTGTCCTCAGAGAAGTACTGGAACCCAATCCACCCTTCCATCACAGTGCTGGCAGTTAAGGTGGGCCTGACAACAAGGAGAGGCAGCCAGGATGCCATAGGTACACACTGTGCCAAGCTGATGCCAGCTGCCATCCCATCGAGACTTACACTGGATGCAGATGATCTTGTGAACTCCTCTTGGCAGTCCACACATGGTATACAGATGCATGAGCCTCCCTTGAAGGTGATTCAATCTCATAGTGTCAAGGGACTTAAGAGCAAAGCTCTGTCCACCAGTGGAAACTGTTCAAAGACAGGGAGTGCTCAGTGGCACAGAGCACACTTTAAAACATTTTTGTGGCTGGCACTGAGGGTTGTGAGAATGCACTTCCACAGACCCTCGCCCTGGCCCACGTGGGCATAATCTTCCGTAAGCACATGGAAAGTGTTCATCTCAAGCCTGGAGATGTGAGAGAGGAACTCAGGGAGGTCCAGTCACCGAAGGAACAGTATGGCGGTGTTGAGGTGTCCCCCTCTATGAACAGATAACCCAGCAGGACTGTAATCAAACTGGGCATTTCTGAACACGTGGCTGCTGGCCATCGCCTTTTTGTGAGGGTCAAGATGGATGGCGTTCTTTAAGAATTCCCAAAGCTATCTAGAGGAGCGGGGACCACTGAAGTGGCCAGGGGAGAGGATGGAGTAGCCAGTGGGTGGAAACTGGCCAGGGGAACCACAAGGAGAGCGGCCACCACAGGCGGTAGTGGCGCTGACCACTTTCTCCTGGAAGTTCTGCAGGGCCATGGAATGCCATCGGGGGAGGTCATGGTTCAGAGTTTTCTGAGGCTTGTTCAGGGACCTGCATTTTTTTTCTTTTTTTTCCCCTTTTTTGCTTCCTTTGCAGCCTCCCTGTGTTTTTCTCTGACCCAGACTTCTTTTTTTTTTTTTTTCTCATCCTGCATCTGCTTCACCTGGTACCAGTCAGTGTCCTTCTTTGATTGGCCCCGCCCGCAGCGGCAGGAGCAGAAGCCGAAGGCCAGGTCATACCTCTTCTTGGTCCACATGTTCCAGCGGCACTGCTTCTGCTTCCAGCTGCGGCCCAGGCGATGCGCTTGAACTGCGCCAGGATGCTACTCTCCCACTCACACAAGCACTGCAGGTGCACCCAGGGGCTGCAGGGCAGTGCTAGTTGTTGCACACCACCTTCTGGTAGCCGTCCTTCTCCAGGTCCACCAACCTGCAGAAGCCGCAGATCAGAGGCGGGGCACAAGGGCCTTCATTCTTGGCTCTCCTGTGGCTCCTGTGCCCACCACGCCCACCCTGCCGCCTGCCTGAGCCGAGACATTAAGGCCACCATGCTCTCCCAGGGTTCCTGGGGGTGCAGGGGAGAAGCTCAGGAGCCAGAAGGCTGGAAGTATTCATTTAATAAGAAGCCTCGGGGTTTACTGTCTAGAATTCAATACCTTCTGCCATCACCATCAGTTCATAACTCCAGCAAAAGTAAAAGAATCACTTCTGCCTCACAGAAAATGCTGTCATAAAACACCCCTGACATCATCTTCCTGGTGTTGAGGATACAACTGCTGCTGCTCTTATTCATTTTTCTGCAAAGAAAAATTCGGGCAACACATTTCAACTGATCACATTTCAGCAAGCAAGAAGAGCACAGTAAATTCTTGTCAATGAAATAGGACAGAGAGGGGTTTCCTCTAGAAGCATAGGCTGGCTAAGAAATTAAAGAAAGTTCGTAGATTCAAAGAAGACATCAAAAAAGTGCAAATACCTAGACAATAAGGAAGCCTTAGGTTAACCTGTATCCTCTGCTCTTTTGACATCTTTCTTGCCCTCTGCTCTTTCTGAACTTACCTTCCACAGCCCCTTTCTCTTATATAAGGAGACCTCTCTCGTGTTTCTCTCTTGGGTGACACTGGTTTCCCCTAACATGTTATCCAGTGCCCTACCCTCCTGCTCACCCACTTAGCCTCATATCTCACAAGGACCTTGCTTTTCATTTGCACACAAATTGAAGGAGCATTCCCAGCCACCTCCATGCTTTCTGCAAAATGCAGGAATAACAGCTTTCTCATCCCAAGGTGGTAAAATGAGGTCATTCAGGAAAAGAGATTGGCAGTCTCTGCAGCTGGTGTTAATAGACCTGACTTGCTATCTCCAGCATTTACCCGAGTGCCTTCAATGACAAAAGCTGTCCATGCATTTTTCCATTTTTGTAATGTTTTGAAATTTTTAGGTCAATTTTTGTATAGTATATTTCTTTATTGTTGGAAATAGAAAACTATATACATTTTTTTTGGTGCTGGGGAGTGAACTAGGGTCCTTGTGATTTTGGGGCAGGCAGCAGAAACACTGAGATAAATCCCCAGCCCAGAAAATTATATATTTGATTTTCACTATATAGCCTTACAAAAACAGCATTATAAGAGTTTTCCAAGTGATTCTAAGTTGCCAACTTAATAACCTGAAATGTGACCAAGTTAGTTTTATACAGGCCCTGAAGTTGAGATTGCTTGTACTTCATCACTCAGATGGGATTGAAATTTCAGGACAGTATTAGTTAGTGACAGTAGTCATAACTGTCTTCAATGTGAGCTTCATGGAGATTTTTCAACTTCAAATCGGGATATATATTACCTAATGATCAAAGAAGCCATTTTGTCATGCTTATTCATGATTTTATTGCTTACAATTTTCTCAGAGCTATTTTCTTCAAGTGTCCTTTGCATCTAATAAGATGTTCCTATTACATCTAGAACTTCATAGTATAATATGCAAATTATTAATGTTAGATATTCATCACTTACTTCAGTAGCCTGGTACACAGCCTTCAAATTTTGTATGCAATGAGTATATGTTTATAGCTAAGTGGTATGAAATTTTTCCACCTGTGTGAATTAATCAAAATAATAGGAGATTTTCCTTATGCTGCTTCTATTATAACAAGGCTGTTGCCTTTGTGTATCAATGTTACAATAAATTAAGAACATTCATAGAGAATTATTTTCATGTGATACTAAATAAATTTTATGGGCTATTATCAGTGAGATTGCAAAGTTATTAGTTTGGCCTCTTATTTTCATAGAAGAAAATGTGGTTGTAATACAATCTCTTCACTGATTTTTCATCTATTATATTTTAATTAAAATTAATCACTGAAGAAATAATACCATTCTTATCACTTACTATGATTAGACACAGAAATTTAATTTTTTTCATTAATAAAGCAGTTAAATATAAATAAATGAAATAATTGGGAAGACTTCTGAGATGACAAATAATGGCTATGAGAATGTCAGGTAAGTTAAATCGATTAAGTCAGCTTTGGGTGCTACATTAGATTTTGTGTCTGGCTCTCCAACTATTGATGCCAACATAAAGGGAAGATGCTGGTGTTTGAAAACCCCAGTTTGATCAACAGAAATTAGAAGAATATTAAGCAAATGGATTCTGTCATCAATGTATTGTGATCATGCTGAAGAACAATCACATTTCAGATATGCTTCTAGCATGTTCATTTAGTCTTGCTATTTCCTCTCGCTTGAAAATATTTCCTTTACAAGGAACTAGAAAACCACACAGAGATTCCATTGTTTCTCCTCCTGAGACTTTCTGAGATGTCAGAGATTCAATCTGTACTGTATGGGCTGTTCTTGTCTTTGTACCTGGTGACAATCTTTGAGAACCTGTTCATCATCCTGGCCATCTTCAGACTCCCATTTGCACACATTCATGTACTTCATCCTCTCCAGTCTGTCCTTTTCTGACATCTGTTTCACCTCCACCACAGTCTCAAAGATGCTACTGGGTATTCAGACACAGAATAAGGTCATCACCTATGCAGGCTGAATCATTCAGATATACTTTTTCACAGTTTTTGGACTTTTAGACAATTTACTTCTGACTGTCATGGCCTATGACTGCTTTGTGGCCATGTGTCACCCTCTGCACTATCCTGCCCTAATGAATACCAGGCTCTGTGCCCAGTTACTGTTACTGACCTGGTCCTCCAGGGTGCTAGGAGCCCCTCCTGAGAAGCTGACTGGCCTTTAAGTAATAATGATGGCTACCAACTCATTTTAGTTTAACATGATTTGAAAATAATATATATTTGGTAGAAATAATTTTATGAATTTGAGGATTTTTATCTTTTCACAGGCTAGAAATATGTATAGTACAATGCTAAATAGCTACAGCTTCAGTTCCAGTCAGACAGAAGGATCACAATGGTAAATAAGAAATTATCACAGCATACTGTGTTGCTAAGCTATCATGTTCAATGGATTGGGTGTAGCAAACTAATGCCAATTATCTGATATTTTTAATTTATGAGGTTTTATTGATAGTAGGATATATATGTATAATTACTTTGATTATTATTTTTATGGATTTTACTTAAGACTATGGCCTCAAGCTCCATCCATTTAGCTATAAATGTCTCTAGTTTATCATTTTTTTATGGTTGAGTAATACTGTACTTTATAAAAAAAAACTCCACATCTTCTTTATCCAGTCACCACCTGATGGGCATTTGGGCTGTTTCCAAGATTTAGCTATGACAACTACAGACATTTATATCTAAATAGATGCACCTTGATGACATACTCTTAAGTAAAATAAATAGGACACACATTTGTGAATACTGAATTGTTTTTCTGGTGTGAGAAATTGAAAGTGTAAATAAGGATCAAAATATGTAGTAGATAATGTGAAATAGGATGAGAAGGTTCAAAGTGGAAGGGGAACTAGAGGGGCAGTAGGGGAAGGGAATGTAGGAAAGGAAAAATATGAGAAAAGAAGGAAAAAACAGAAACAAATCTTTTGTAAATATGGTTAGAGGGGTGGAAGGGAGGGAAGGGGAATAGGAAAAAAAGAACCAAGGTATATCAAGTACAGGTATAAATTCCCAATGATGTATGTGATCATAATGTATACCTAAAATGTACCAAGAAACTTAAGGGAAAAATTTTTATTTTTTCACCACAGTTTGAAATATTTCATATTGGCAATCACTGTTCCTTTCTCTATAAGAGGACAGTTAGAACCCCACTCACTGCTTTAGGGGTTGGAGCCATCACATTTTCAAATTATTGAAAATATTCTGCACTGTTTTTTATTTAAATTTGAAATAAATTTGATTTCTTCTTTTTATTTTATTTTTAATAATTTATTTAACATCTAATCTTTTTTTTTTCTGGTACCAGGAATCAAACTCAGGGCATTCTACTGGCCAGGCAGCCAGGGCACCTTTGAGCTACATCCCTAGCCCCTGGTTTTTACTTTTTATACTCTTGCCCTATTTGAATATTAAATTAATAAATGTCTTGACAACAAAAAGACATCCTCAGTTTGTCTTTTAAAAACTTGAGGGTTTTTTTAATTCCTCTATTGGATACAATTAGAGTTTGAAAGTAGCCAAAACAAGGAAGCCTTTACTTTCTTATTATTTATTCATTCAGACCCATTCAGTTTATCACTCTCTGTGGACAGTTTTGGGGTTTTTTTGCATTTCTTTAAATATAGAGAACAAAATGGCAATGCCAAAATGGAAACCCCAGGTTATATGTGGATGAGAGTTTTACAAGCTGAGTTTCTGGGTACCACTCATATATACTTTGAAGAAAATATTTTGCTGTTGACATGTTGTTTGGAAACCATTTCTTTTTAAATAATCTGATAGAGGTGAGAAGAACAAGATGTTAACATGGCCTCAGGAGACCGTGGGTTGTGGCATGTTTTTCAGTGGTGTGTGTGTGTGTGTGTGTGTGTGTGTGTGTCTTTACATTTAGAGGTGAGAGTAAGTTTCAAAAAAAGGAACCGTGTTTCAGTTTGTTCCAAAATGTAGTGCATGATCCAGATGCCATTACACTAAAAAAAAAGAAAAAAGAGAGAGACTTCATATCTGTTCACATAGGGCCTTGGAATCAACTTAAGCAGGTAAATCCCATAACATCTGAAAGAACTCTCTCTAGATTTCTTGTGCCTTGAATCTTTAGCAGCAACGAGGTCACTTTTTCTTCATTTCTCTCATTGGTCTCTTTTCCTCAGTCTTCCTGTCACACTGTGACTTTGTTGATTTTGGAAACTTGAAAGAAGCAGTTTCCTCAGGACTTTTGCACTGGGCCTTCCCTGTACCAGGGAACAAAGAGGCAGCAACTGGAGATCACAGATTCAGGTCCTGTGATCAGACACACCAGTTTTAGGGTGAGTTACAGATGGTTGGAGGCTTATATTGGTGCCCTGTTCCCACTGCTAAAGGGAGAACTAAAACAGCTTATAAAATGTTATTTCTCAACTAGCCCTGATAGATACCACTGTAACAGATTAACCTGTTACTGCTATAGTTGAATTGATTGCTAGAAATAATCCTGACTCAATGGACAATTTTGTGCCAGTGAAATTGCCCAATCCACAATCACACCCAAAGAGAAGGACCAGAAGAGTTCTAAACCCATGAACTAGAATTGAATCAAACTCTCCAAGGATGCCTGCGACCTGCCAGAAGGAGGTCCTGAGTCCATATCAACTTCAGTTTTGCTGCTGAGGAATCAGATGTGTTGTTGGGGTATGAACACTCAGACTGTCTGGCAAAACAGCTACTGGAAGTCAAAAGAGATGCCTCATTGGAATATCTAATCTGTGTTCTCATATCTGTACCATTTAATCATCTTCTTTCCATTTCCCCTTCCCTCACACTCTTTCCATCCTCTGCTGAACCTGTATTCTATTCTCCACTTCTATGATTAGTCTCTTTGAGAAACTCCGTGCACACATTCTAGACCTAATTTTGGTATTTACACTAAATGTACTGGTTTCTCATAACTATATTTATAAAATTGTGGACAGACCATGAAGATCATAGACATTTACACTGAATAATGCTCTTCATGTGATATGTTCCTAAGGCCATTATATCATATGTATATTTATTTAATCATGTTCTTTCCTGGCCTTTATGATGCAAAGTAGTACTGAGCAGGGATACATACCTGGCATTGTTTGACTTTCTTTTTTCAAAATGGTATGTGAATACATGTGAATACTTCATAAAATATTAAAATGAGGATCCTTGAAATAAAAATATTTGTAGGGGACTAGTCCCAAGTGAAATGCAGTAATTTCAAACACTTGTATTAAACAGTATGGGAATAATTGCATGATATTAATATAGATTTATAACTGTTGTAAATATCTCTATATACAATAACATATTGTGGTGGTAGAATGTTCTGGCTTATAAGATGCTCAGGTATTGCTGTAATAACAAACCAGGATCTTTGCTCCATATATATGGTTATTTATTATAAGAAAAAGATGTATTTCTATTAGTTATAAAAGCTCGAATAGTTAAAAGCTACCAGAGATTGCTATTTATTTGGAGAAACATGAAATTAGAGTCTTATCTCAGATCTTACAAAAAAATCAGAGGAATTTAACACCTCATTATAAAAGTAAACAACATATTTGAGATAAGCATTAAGAAAACTACATATAACATCTATATGTATGTAAATTATTTTAAGATCAAAGCCAAATGTATAAGAAGATAAATATGCATTTCCCTAAATGAAACTTCTGGGAAAAGTGCTGGCTGAAAAATTGAGACATAATAATCTTTAAAATCCCTTGAAATTCTAATAGCCAAAAAAAGAAACAATGGTTTGTAAAAGACCATTTAAAGTACAAGGTCCCAAGTTCGATCCCCAGTACCAAAAAAAAAAAATAGGTGAAACATTTTAGTATAAATTATATTTCATTTCTGTAGCATACAAAAGGTAGAAACACTAGATCTGTAAAAGCAATCACCTATATAATCACACAGTAAGTACTTGAACATAGGGCTGCAGCTCTCAGAGCCAGAGGACTGAGGATCTGATCCAGCTGCCGCATTAGAGGTCCCTGCCCCAGTCACTGTGAAACCTTTCAACTTGAGATGGTGACAGTTTTCAATTTCCACAAAGATGCTGGTCATTAAAAGTGTGAATGTTAAGTTATGCCATGAAGTAAAACATACTCAGTGAAATAATTAAAGACCACTCTAGTTTTTGGGAGAGATTTCCTTAAGGTGCTGTTGAGCAAGAAGTCTGGGGTGCTACAAACTAGAAAAGAAGCCTGCATTGAACATAAAAACTATTTACATTTCATACAGAGCACAATCATCCACCTGTATAGAAAGTGCATGAGTGTGTGTGTTCAGGATAGAAAGAGAAAAGTGTATCTCAGAATTTAAAGAATAAAACATGGCAGTCAGAAAAAGCCATGTTTTTGTTTATTTGATTTTTGAGACAGGGTCATGCTGTGTAGTTAAGGCTAGTCTTGAAGTGACTATGGAGGTCAGGGTCAGGCTGGCTTCAAACTCTTGGCGAACCTCCTGCTTCAGACTCCTGGGATTAAAACATAAGCCACCACGTGCAGCAAGCCCATGTCTTCAAAACAACTGTATGAAATAAAATGGAATGAATATCTACTAACTTCAATTACAAAATAGTAATTATTTAAGAGCTTTAGCATTAAGCACTAATTTAAGATTAAATTGCTAATGTCCTAGAAATAAATAATATAAAATATCTTAGAAGTAGTATGTAAAGGTACAATTTTATCTTATATAGATGTACGGATTAAAATATATTTATGAAAGTTAAAGGTGATTTTTATTCAAATGATGAAGAATGTCAACACATGATGTTTGAGGTAATATAACATTTAGAAATGTATCTAAATGTTAAATACATCACAATAATAGACATAATAGAAGAGACTTGAAAAAAGTCAGAAATATGTTTAGAGAGTATTTACACTTAGGATGCAGAAATTTCTATATGGAAAAAATCACCAAGAGAAATAGGATAGAATCAGTTGCTGCATTTGATGACAGAAAATTTATGAACTTTCACACATTCTCTCTCAAACAAAATCACAAACAGTAAAGTTGGTAGAAAAGTCCAATTCTTAAATTTCAAGAATGCAATAAAATCTAGAAATATGTATATGTACCAACTCACCAAAGTGAAGGTATTCATTATATATCATAAAATATACTAATAAAAACATACAAAATCAAAAATTCTCAGAAAATTTGCAAAAAATTAGGGTGTATTATGTATATGGACACACCATGATGAATGTAATCATTATGTACTGCAAATATATACATACTAATTGAACAAATCTGAGAAAAAAGAAAATAAACATCTAAGAAACTCGTTAATATATTGTCTTAAGATGAAAGAAATAGTTGCAAAATGCTCATTAGTATACCACATTTTACCCATTAAATTAATTACTAAATGTGAATTCACAGCATGAGAGGAGATAGTACAATATATGTAACACATAAACCATTGCTGTAATGTAAGATTTTCAAAAAATACATTAATTTTCAGTGTAATAGGACACTCAAATGCACCCCATTGTATTAATAAAGATGATAAACACTTGCTTCATGATATATCCTTCCAAAGCTAATGCCTGATTTGCATATTCCCTGTAATTGCAAAGACCCCTGGAAACATATTTTACTTTTACTGAAATGGCACCTTCCCATTTCCTCTTTTGCGATCCATTACTTTCATGACATTGTCAGCATTGACGCTGTGATATTGCATTCAATTGACATTTTTGCTTTGGAAAATCATGAATAAATACATGACTTAATTAATTCAACAAGCAAGTAAACAGCCCTGAAAACTGCAACCTTTCAGCGCAGAGCTTGTCTGTGTTGGTTCTCAGGGAAACTCAGGTAGATTTCCCTGGCTTCCACTCTCTGCAGCAACTGCTGGACTCTCAGACTGACCTGGATGACGACTCTTAAGAGTAGGGTCTCTGTATGGAAAGCCTAACTCCTTCTTGAATAGTTGAAGGTGGAGATTAAGGTATATCACCAGAAAAAGCAGCAGGATCAAGTCAAGCATTGGTCCCTGAAACAGACTTTAGGACTCAGAAAGAAACAACCATGGCCTGTCCAGCCCACAGCTGCTCATTCTGAGGGACAGGAGCAGAAAAAATACATACAGGTCCTTAGATCTTCTCATTACGCACATCTCTCTCTTGCTACTCCCAACCCTGGGCATATCATTCCCCATGGGAAGTTGTTCTGCTCAAGAAAGACAGCTTTCCCCTGCAGATTCTCTGTTCCCAGGAGACAAGCTTGAAAGTCAGGGAAGTCCAGTGTGTATTGCTCCTGCATGAACTGATATGCTTTCCAGCATTCTAAACTTCTAACGCTTATCTGAACCCATGTTGAAGTCTCACAGTCTAATAGCAGGGAAACTGTCTTTATTAGATCCCTTGGATCTCAAAACCTCTGACTTGCATTGGGAACACTGCCTGTCCTATTCTGAGGATGTTGCTGTTCTCTTCAACAAAGAGGAGAATTGTGATTCTTTGATTATAAAAATGATGGTACCACACTTCTTGGCTTCAGGACTTTTGTTTTCCAATGCAGTTAGGAAAAATGATATTGATAGCACAAGTTGAAGGCTGTCACTCAATTCTTCATTTATAAAATATTTAGTAACTACAAGTAATGTATTTGGATCTTTTTATACATGTGGTCTTGAGAGTTGTACCTTATGAGTATTCTTTTATTTTTTATATAAAATTTCATTCAAAATGTTTGTGGTGATGCACACCTGTAGTACCAAATATTCAGGAGGCTGAGGCTGAAAAATAACTAGATTCCAGTTCAAGACCAGTCTGGGCAACATATACAGATCGTGTGCATAAAAACAAACAAACAAACAACAACAACAACAAAACCAGCAACAACAGCAAAGAGAATAAAATGTAAATGTCCATTCTATGTGGTCAATATAGTTATGGTCATACTATATTTGCAAAAATGGGCCTCAGAAGGGTAAAATGTCTATCCCAAATTACAAATAATATAAATATGTTTGTTTAAATTAGAGCTCTTTTAAAATGTACAGCTCTGCTGTATGTACATGGTTTCTTCCATGGGCAATTTATCTCTAAAGGACACTTGGAAATAAACATTGAGAATCACAACTGGGGCTGTGCTACTGACACGTAGCAGACTGAGAACACTGAGTATACTGAGGTATCATTGCTGGTACCTATAACAAATAGTCACTGAAGATCTCATGATAAAAAGTCCTGGGAACATAATACCACATTCCCTGTGTGCCTCAGTGTTTGCCAATGAATTATTAAGCTTTGTGGATATGGTTACATTATTGCTATGTATCAGGTGGGTTTTTTTTGCTCCATTAATTACTGTAAGATGGCTTTTCTGAAACATGATTGTTATTCTCTGCCTTTTAATAAGCAAAATATCTTTCTACTTTAAGTGTATGTAAAAGTACATTTATTGAGGGGCTAGGACTTAGCTCAGTGGTTCTGCTGCTTGGGAGCAAGTTCCTGAGTTCGATCCCCAGTCCAAAAAATAAATAAATAAATAAATAAATAGAAATAAATAAATAAATACATAAAGTGCATTTATTGCAATATCTTTGTGAAAATACAGAGGTGAACAAAGTAGATAAAGTTCTTCCTTATTGTTATTTTGTATTTTAGTGATGAAGTAATAGTCAAGTAAACACTTTCACATCTTATTGTCCTCAGGGATAAATCAGATGAAGAAAGTTTTTGATGCTGAAAGAGTAGAATTTATTTGATATGTGAAGGATTTTCTACAATATTGTCTGGGGAGGTCTTTGTATGTTAGATGAAGACCAGAACTTGAAGTAAAGAATGAACCCTTGGATTTGTGCAGAATTAATTTTAAAAACCCTCAAGAATAACAAACAATATCATAAAATTATAAGAGAATAAGGGAAATAAAAAGAATCAGGATGTGTTTTATACATGTACCTACTTCCTCAGATAAACATAAACTTCATATATGCAAACACGCACTAATAAAATAAAATTTTAAAAAATGTGAGAGAGCTGATTGACTTGCCTCCTTTGTACTATATAAAAACAATTGGACAAATGAATATTAAATAAATTCAGAAAGCAACATGTATTTTCCATACTTCCATTATTACTTTTATTTGACACAATAGTTGAACATATATGTAGGCTATAGTGGAATGTTTGTATTCACGTATATTTTCTGCAATTATGAAATCACTACAATTAGCATACCCATTGTCTGAAACTTCTAATAGTTTTTAGTATTTGAAATATTGGAAATTCTCTCCCGTAGGTATTTTTAAATGTACTCTAAATTGTAGCTAAGTGTAGTCACCATACTGTGCCACAGCACACTAGAACTTATTTCTTTCACTGTTCTGTGGTTTGGTATCATGTTTCATCCTCTCCCTAATTGTCTTCCCCTTACCCTTCTCAGCCTGAAATGAACTTTGCTGTTCTCTGTACTTTTATGAAATCAGCTCTTTAGTTCCCACATGTGAATGAGAACATTGACATTTGTCTGCCTAGAGCTGGCTTATTTCACTTAATGTAATGTCCTTCAGGCTCATTTATGTTGTCATAAATGAGAAAATTTCATCATGTGTGAAAATACTATTCCATTGTGTATATGTCAATTTTCTTTATCCATTCATCCTTCATCAGAAACTTAGTTTGATTCCATATTTTGACTATTATTGACAATTCTGCAATAAATAAAGGAGTGCATATTTTTCTTCAACATACTGCTTTTTTTTCATTTGAATAGAGTATATTCCAAGGAGTAGTACAGTTGGGTCAAATGAAAGCTCTATTTTTCAATTTTATTGAGGAACTTCTATACCTTTTCCAATATAGCTTTATTAATGTATATTCTCATTATCATAATATGAGATTTCCTCTTTCTCAACACCCACAAGATCATCTAACAAACTCAGGTGTCTAGAGAGTCTGTGAGGAAGAACAAACTTCTTGTATTCTGAAGGCATTCCAGCCAAGTTTGAATTCCATTAATTCTCAGTAAGAAGCATAGAAACAAACAAAAAATAGACATATGTGCAGATACCATTAAAATGTTAAGAAACATTAAAAACTGAAGACCCCTAAATGATGCAAGAAAATAAAGCAATTTCCATAAAAATAAATGCTGATCTTATTAATATGTGAAATAAAACATTTTCCCTGGCATATGCAATATTTGTTCCACCTTCTGTTTTATCCATAGACTGAAAGTTGATGAGGCAAGAAATTTTCTCACACATATTGTAGAGACTATTTAATTTGTAATTATTAGGCTTTTAAATCCTTCTTTGACACATCAATTGGGTTGCACTCATGAAAAAAATTAACCTAAAAAAACTTATCTAACAGCCTATTCAATATCAGTACCATGCAATTTTTTATTACCAACACAAGGAACAAATTTTAGAGTCAACCACAAAGCATTTATGAACTACTTTTTAGAAGACAAAATTGACCATCA
>NW_004624991.1:51534-96100 GCF_000247695.1 Heterocephalus glaber | reverse complement strand
ATCCACACCACAGAGGCACCCAGAGCCAAAAAGGCCATTATTATGTTCCACAAGATAGTGTAGAAATGAATAACAAAGGGAAGACCTCTATGAGGCTCCTAGATGGAAATAGAAGCCCACTGGGAAACTGAAGAAAATCTGTGCAATAAAGTGCACCTCATGACAGTGGGTAAGTTGGTGAGATCACCACCTCCCATCAAAACTCAAACTTGGTCTGGGGGAAGGGCACCTGGAACCTGCAGAGTTCAATCCTGCTAGAGGTCAGGGAGCTTAACTTGGGACTTGCAGCCAGAAAGCAGCCTGATTCTCAGTGGACTATGACCTGCTTGCTGAGACTAATCAACTTAGATCTGCACACTGCTCCCCACATTGTCTACCATACTAGCAGATACATGCCCTGAAGGAGGTCTTTTTCTAAAATTTATATTTTCTCTTCTCTCTCCCTCTCTCTGTCTCTCTCTCTCTTGTTCTTCATTTTCCTCATTTCTTGTTCCTATTCCGGACTTATTTCAGATTTTTTTCTCTCTTGTTTCACAATTGTCATTATTCTTATAGGAAAGTGAATATAGTTGCTAGCTTCTCTGTTGCTGTTAGATTGTTCTGGTATTTTCCTCTTGTCTTCAACCATTTCCCAAAATTGCATGATCTTCCCATGTCCTCTAGCCTCATTTCCAACCTTTCTGTCTCCTATATCTCTATCCCACCCTCCTCAACTACTTCTAAGTCCTCACCTTGAAGAAGGGTTTCTATA
This sequence comes from Heterocephalus glaber, assembly GCF_000247695.1. The sequence goes on along the minus strand of NW_004624991.1, from coordinate 95,349 downwards.
CTACAAACATATTTTGGGCTTGTCTTTGATTTAGATGTAGCTTCTGTGGTTAAAAGTGACAGATTAATAGCTACCACAAGTTGCCCTTTCTTTCTGTCTGTCTTTCTTTCTTTCTTTTCTTTCTTTTTTGGGGGGGCATGGGGATCAAACTCTGGCCTTGCAAGCAGCAGAATCACTGAGATCACAGAGATAAATCTCTGTACCCAAATTGCCATTTTCTAAGCTGTGTTTGATGCTATTTTTGATACTGATTATATCACTTGGGCTAAGGTGTTTTGATTGATCAAATCTGTTATCCTACCTGTTATACTGAAAATGAGATTGTCTAAGACTCATTAGAGACTAAAATCCTAAAGAACAGCTATAATTGGAAGACACCTCTGAGAAGCAGTCATCCTGTAGGGCTCTAAATACCAGCAATAAAAAATAGTCACAATAAACAATATTGAAGCATCAGCCCAGGAATTAAATCAAAAACACCAACAACAAAAATAGAAGAGTGAAGACACCTAAACAAGGCAACAACCCAGACTCCAGCTCACCAAAGACAAATGCTGGGGGTCAACAAAGTGGAAAAATCTGATAATTTTCCACCTGGACACCCTGAATCAATAACACAGGAAATAGCAAAATGGATGAATGAGGCTGCAGAAAAATTCAAAACAGAAATAATTTCCCAGATACCTTCAGAGATGGTGAGCAGAAAGCAAGACAAAATTAGAGACTCTAGGAGAGAAACAGATTTAAAAAAATAGATGAGCTCAGGACCATGTTGGAAGGCATGAATGTCAAGCATAGGAAAGAAATGGAAAGCATGAACTCACAAAATAGGAAACAAATGGAATTCATGAAACAGATTCAAACAGATATCCAGGAGATTAAAAACTCCGCTGAAAGTACTTGTAGCAGAATGAGCCAATTGAAGCCAGAATATCAGGCATAGAAGACCAGATTATGGTTAGTGATGATGAAAAGAAAGATTTCTTAAAAATAATAAGGAACCATGAGAAATCAATCCAGCATCTACTGGATGATGCAGAGAAGAATAACATAAGAATGACAGGAGTCAATGAAATATCAGGAGAAAGTACAAATGACAAAAATACATAAGAGTTAATAAAGTCAATGAAGAAACAGGAAAGAGCACAAAAGACAAAATAACTGTTCAAAAGTTATGACAGAAAACTTCCCAAGCAAGGGCAAATAATTTGAAATAGATAAGTAAAGAACTATTTTCTGTGGTCAAAAAAATCTATACCTAGTCACATAATAGTTAAGATTCCAGAACCCAAACAGAAGAATAAAAATACTCCAGGTAGTTAGAGAAAAGAAATAAATCACAGACACATAAACACCCATCAGAATCACAGTAGAGTTTTCCACACAAACTTTCAAGTCAAGGAGAGCCTGGAGTGAAGCATTTCAGGCCCTAAAGGAAGACAACATCCATCCTAGATTGATCTATGCTGAAAAATTATCTTTCAATATCATTGGGAAAATAAGATACTTCCACAACAAAGAACACCTGAGAAACTTCATTAAAACCGAATCAGCACTCCAAAGAACACCTGACAAGTTTCATGAATACCAAACCAGCTGTCCAAACAATTCTAAACAAATCCTGGAAAGAAGAAAATGAAGATCATATTTCCATAAGGCCCAACAGAGCAAATCCGCCAGGCAAGGCAAGAAATTAAAAGGAGAGGGGGTGGGAAATAAAAGAATCAACAGGAAAAAAAACATGAAAAGGATAAGCCAATACACATCTGTTATAACCATCAATGTTAATGACTTCAACTCACCAATCAATAGAAATAGACTGACAGAATGGATTAAGAAGCAGAATCCAACAATATGCTGAATACAAGAAATCCACTTGTTTCCCAAAGAAATTCATAGGCTAAAAGGAAAAGGATGGAAAATAGTTCTCTATGTAACAGAAAAATGATATTTTAGTAACAAACTTTGCTTGCAATTATTTCCTTACTGACTGGTAAATCTGAATATGTCTGTTAGCCACTTAGTTTATAACAAATTGCCTATGTAAGTTCTTTGCATTTATAAAATGGAGTTGGAGTGTTGTTTTTATATTTTTTCTTTTATAAAAGTGAACAACATTTCATAATAAAACAATAAGAAAATAAAAATAGTTCATGCACTATCCATCTTTATTTTCAAAATCATTACTTAGATTATAAGACATAAACCAAAGAGATTCTTGCCGAAAAAAGAAACAAACTGATAACACAATTGCATATTTTTTTCAAATATAAAAATTGGAGTTTTTAACCACCTTTGGCATTTGACATTTAGTTTAAATATATATATATATATATATATTCTCCCAATATATCTATATCTATGATTTGTAAACATCCATATCCATATGTGTACCTATATCTGTGTATCTATATTTGTGCTTTTCTGACAGATCTATTTCTACAATCACAGTACTTTTGGTCATTATGTAGAAGTCATTATGTTAATATAACTAAAGATTGTCTCTTATTTTCTTAAATATATTTAATACATACATATTTATAAAGAATTTATTTATTTATGTGGTCCTGAGATTGAATCAAGGCCTTGTGTATGCCTTGTGTAATCCTGAGCTATATCCCCACCTAAAATGATACACTTAGATACCTTTAACTCAATTATATACTACTCTCTTATAGATCTTTGTGAATTTGCTGTTAATCCATTTCAAAGTCATTAAATTATTGCTATTTCATCTCCTATTTCAGTTCTTTAATTATTTTTTTTTTGGATTTTTAATAGTCCTGTTTTAACACCATTCTATTCAACCTTACTTAATCCCCTCCCCTGCCATGCTTTTTAAATCATAAGTTCTCATTTTCCTTAAATTTGTTTATGTACAAAGCACATGTATTCACACACATTTGTGAAAATACAAAACTGAACAAAGCAGGTGAAATCTGCTCATTTGGATTTTGAATTATAAGGGGAAAGACAGTGTATGATAAAGTAAGTGTAGAATGACCCAGTATCTCCTGGGATTATTTATATGGAGTATATTTTTTAGGGTAAAACAACAAATTTTTCTTTATATCATGGTGTAGGATAGTATAAGTAACATCGGGGAAACCTTTTCAAACTGAGAATAATCAGAATGAAGACAAGTATATCATATCCATTGGGATTTGTTTTAAAAAAAGAAAGAAAGATCAAAACATGAAGCCTCATAACAACAAGGAACAAATGCCACAAGAGAAAAATCACAAAGGGATTTCTTTACCTACAGTACAACTCTATAAAAACCTGAAACCCAGAGAAATATAGAGTGCACACAGAAGAACCACTCTTTCTTTGTTTCTTATAAACTGCTTAAATTCAATAGCTCTTTGTATATTTTCTTTTTTGATTTGTTGGCTTATTCCTTTTGCTCATTTTTTTTTCTATTTGGACATTCAATCTGTAGATGTCTTGACAATAAAAAGGTAGCACAACTTTTGTCTTTTGGATGCATTCATTTCTATCATTTATTGCTTTTCTTGGGTAGAAAGTCAGTTGAAATGTTGCCATAAATAAGGAAGTTGTTTCTTACTCCTACTTTCTGAAGAATCATCTGAGCTCATTAGATCTTTTTTTTAACCTCTAAGGCTTTTAATTCTGTTCACTGTGTATATTGAGCAGATATTTTATGGTTCAACATTTTTTCTTAAACAGAGGGCATATCAAAGTCTAACCCAATTGGAAATACAATCTGATGTTGACAGTTTGCTTTTTATCCATCCCTCTCTAACAGTGTGCATAAGTGTGAGAAGACCAGTGGTATTGACATGGAACCAGGAGGCCTCACTGTGCTTCCTGTGTCTGAGCTGTGATGTGCTCAGTGTGGTGAGCACCCACAGATGTGGATGTGTGTGTGTGTGTGTGTGTGTGTGTGTGTGTGTACAAGTAACAGGAGTGAGAGCAAGCTTCAGAGTAATGGACTTTGGTGTTAACCCATCACAAAAGTTGGCCATCATACTGAAGCCAGAATCCACAGAAATATAGGGATATAATGAAAGGCTGATGACATTGTAGGGGAGAATTTGGAGCTAATTTATGAAAATAAAAATTACAAGGGCTGGAGAGAGAAGCTCCCTTTGTCTTCAAGTTTCAGGATCAATAAGGCTACATACTTTTGGGGGGGTGCCAGGAATCAAAATCAGGAATTTGGTGAAGGAATTGAATGCCTTGTGCATTCCAGGTAAACACTGTACCACAGAGCTATAGCTGGAACCTTTTTTTTTCTTTTTGAGATGAGGCCTCACTATGTTGCAAGGGCTGATCTCTCAGCCCTGGGACCAAGTGATCTTTACACTTCCACCTTCAAAGTAGGAATACATACATGCCTCTGCACAGCTCAGTCATCATTCTCTGACACTATTTTCTGTTACTCTCACCCTTTCTCACATCTCTCTCCTCTCCATACAGGCTCCCTTGTTAGTTTTGAACTGCTAAGAGAAGAATCATCTCCAGGGCCATCTGCTGTTCTTCCTATGAGCCACACACAGTCCCAGATGGCCTCCTGGCTCCTGTCCTGGCTTCCTTGGTGTTTCTCTGCAAATGTCACATTGTCCCCATTCTTCAGTGAATAACCAGCAAAATAGCACCCCAGTGATTCTCTCCTTTTCACCTTCTTTCTTTTCTTCAATGCTTTTTCTGTAATTGGATCTTGAATAGTCTCATAACTGAATATGTGTTAAAGGCACAGTCCCCAGTGTAGTTATTGGCATATGATAGAGTTGTTAAGAGGTTGACCTTTGAGGGATGCCTTTAGATCATTGGGAGAATGGCCTTGAAGGAGATTTGAGACCTAAACACCTCTCCTCACTCTTTTCTGTTTCCTGATCATGATTGGGATTGGATTTGCTCTGCCATGCACTCTTACCATGATATACAGCTTCACACCATGTCCAATATTGTGGGACTAATCCATCATGGAATTTCAAATAGTGAGCTAACATAAGTCTTTTCTCTTTACAGGTTGACTATTTGAGGTGCATATTATAGAGATGGAAAGCTGACTAACACAGCATTGGCCATCATCTGACAAAATATATGGTTTTTAAAAAATGTTTTTATTCCCTATCCATCATTTTACTCTGGAGATTTTGTTTTTCTTCATTGTTCATTAGTTGTCTACACAGTGCTTGGGACAAGTGGTATTTTTAATTTGCATTCCTCAAATGCATAAAATAATTTTTTACTAAATTTTATGAAGATATGTTCTTTGTAAGCATGAGACAGGACTTCTTAATCAGACAGTATACAATACACGGAATCACCTACAGGGGACAAGATCATACAAAAATATAGAAATTATTTTTCTGACTCTAGGAGATTTGGGATGGAAGCATAACTTAGTAGTAGAGCACTTAACTAGCACATAAGAGGCCCTGACTTCAATTCACATTACTGCAAAAATAGTTATTACAGGTAGGTAAAATATTCCTTGTTCATGAACTTTATGTCTCTCCTTTAAAAAAAATTATTGGTAGTCATATCCTACACATGGAACCAGGAAATGTTGCACAACTTTCGGAATTTCTTCTTCTCAGATTCCTCTCTTTGTACTTGACTACTGTTCTTGGGAAGCTGCTCATCATCCTGGCCATCATCTGAGACTCACACATGCACACACGCATGTACTTCTTCCTCTTAAACCTGTCCTTTGTGGACATCTGTTTCATCTCCACCACCATGCACAAGATGCTGGTGAATACACAAACACACAGCAAAGTTATTAGCTATGCAGGCTGCATCACCCAGATTTACATTTTATTGCTTTTTTTCAGGGTTGGGCATCTTCCTGCTAACTTTAATTGCCTATCAGCAATATGTGCCCATCTGTTACCACCTGCACTACATAGTTATCATGAACTACTGGCTCTGTGGATTGCTGGTTCTGGCATGCTGGATTGTGGGTTTCCTGAATTCCTTGTTACATACATTCATGGCATTGCATCTGTCCTTCTGTACTGACCTGAAAATCCCACATTTTTTTTCCGTGAACTTAATCAGGTGGTCCATTGTGCCCGTTCTGACACCTTTCTTAGTGACATGATAATGTATATTATAGCCATACTGCAGACTACTGGTCCCTTTGCTGGCATCCTTTACACTTACTTGAAGATAGTTTCCTCCCTACATGCAATTTCATCAGATCAGGGAATGTATAATGCATTTTCCACCTGTGGGTCTCACCCCTCATGGCATCCTTATTTTATTGTCCACTCCTGGAAGTGAATCTTAATTCTGCTGTCACCCAAAACTCACACCCAATTGCAATAGCCTCATTGATGTACACTGTGTTCACACCCATGCTGAAACACTTCATCTACAGTTTGAGGAATAAAGATATCAAGAGTGCTCTGAAAAGACTGCATGGGAGGAAACTGGAAAGAGGACCAATTGGTTCACCTCTGTAGAAATGCTTATGGTTTCTGGGCCCAAGTTTTGGAGTCAAAATTTTGATTCTTTGATTAGATTGTACAACAAAAATTTGTTCCCTTTACTTCCTGAATTTCTATCTCCTTGACATAATTATCTGAAAAATTTAAGTAACTGACTTTACTAGACTTTCTCCTGCTTTTAATTTGTGTTTTGTCATTTACCACTCTCTAAAACTTGTTCCCATTCTTGGATCAGAAGCGTTTTAAAATTCTCATTTGTACCATAGAATGTAGACTTCTTAAAAATAATTGCTTATAGCCAGGCATAGTGGTTCATGCCTGTATTCTCAGCACTTGGGACATTGCATCAAGAGGATAGCAATGAGTTCAAGGTTAGCCTCAACTACATAGTAACACTCTGTCTCAAAACAAGGAGTAAATATTATTTTAAAAATGAATAATTGCTTATTGGATAACATATCTCATTGGGATATTTTTCCTTTGTTTGCTAAAAAAAACAGCCATGGGTTTTACTATTCCTATAGGAAAATTTTACTTGGTAACTAAAGTCATTTAAAACTTTGAATAAATAGATGGACTCCATATGACCTTAGAGTCAGGAATGATATCAAATATGACAAAGAAAAATTTTAAACTAGTTAAGTGTATTACTATGGAAAATTATTTTGTTTCCATGTTCTCTTTCTACCGTTGTAGGGTAAAGTTTCATCCACATGGAAGAGAATTTATTAATTGTATTTCAGAGTTGGTTAATATATTTTGATGTTTTATTGAGTTACCTGCCTATTGCTGCTCAGAAATGTCTAGTTCTGTATACAAATGTTTCTCCTCTCATTACTCTAAATGAAAAGTCTCTTCATCAATACTGTCCTTTATATATATACTTTTTTCTCCTATCCATGCTGGTGACGCATCCCAGAGCCTTGTGAATACTAGCAAGTGCCCTACCCACTGAGCTAAATTCCCAGCCTTATATATGTCCTTTATCCTCAGGAATCACTTCAGTTTCTATGATCCATTCCTGACTCAGAAGGAAGCATGACTTCCTTCCAGCCATGTGATTTAGAGTCAACAGCTTCCTGTGCACATATACATGTTCTTCCAACACTCTGCTAGGGAATCTTACTGCAGTCACTTCGTAATACAGTAAAGTGAATTAAGCTTGAATAGCAGAGTAATTATGAATGCTGTCATTAGATATCAGAATAAATCTGAAGATTAAGTAGGATATTATTTTAATTGCCCTAAGTTGTTTTTCCTTTTGATTATTGTAATAGCTAGATATAACTGAATATAAAGCTATCTTAAAATCAAATGGCTCAATATAATATCACTATCATCAAATACAGTGTACAGTGGGAGGTTCTTCTGAGCGCTGCTGGTTGCCTCATAAGTCTGAATTCAGCCATGAGTTTCTACTGTGTGTTTCCAAGGTTCATTCATGACATTGTAGGCGAATCTAGTGTTTCCTCTCTGGAAATAGTGTTTATGGACAGTTTAATACATTTCTACTTTGATATTCCTCTTCTGGTTTCCATCAAAATAAACTTGTCAATGTCAACTACATTTCTTTAATTTCACTCTTCATATAACTGTATTTGACCCTTTGTTGTCTTCCCAGTTAGAGAAGACAGCTAAACCTTTGATAAATGTAACTAATCTTATGTGATACACATTTAATCTTATGTCCTACACCACTCATTTAGGTTTTAAAATTTTTCTTAGAGAACAATGACATATGGCAATGTGCAGAGATTTAAAGTATTCAAATTTCTATCTTAAGAGTCACACAGAAATGAAGAGGGCATATGGTATAGTTAGATTTCTGTGCAATTTGAGAAAGTGTTCAATAAGGATTAAATGCTTTCTAATTTAATTGCTAAAATAATGTCCTTGATCTACCCTATGAATGGACATGGAGATCACTATTTTATTTTACTTTTTAAAATTAATTGTATTCGTCCATTTTTGGTATAAAATGGAATGACATTCACCATTGGAAATTTGCACCTTTAGATAATCTCTCTTGATTCTTAATTTCCTCCTTCCCATGCTCTCTTTTCAACCCCTCCATCCCTCCTTATTTACAAATACACTGTTTCCATTTTTTCATTTTCTCATATTAATTCCATTCCTTTCTTTTCTTTCCCTACTTCTCCCACTTCCCCTTCCCCTTTGCCCTATTTCTTTTTATTTCACTTTATCTGTTATACCTTTTAGTCCTTATTACACTTTAAGTTTCTCACACTAGAGAAACTATTCAGTATTTACATATGTGTGTCCTGTTTATTTCACTTAAGAGTATCACCTCAATGTGCATCCATTAGCTATAAATGTCTCTAATTTCTCATTTTGTATGGCTGAGTAGTACTCCATTTTATAAATAAACCACATTTTCTTTATCCAGTCTCCAGTTGATGGGCATTTGGGCTGTTTCCAAGTTTTAGCTATTATAAATTGTGCTGCTATGAACATGGGTGCACATATATCACTGTGGTATGATTCTTTTAATTCTTTTGGGAAGAAACCCAGCAGGGGAGTAGCTCAGTCAAATCAGACTTCCAGTCTTAGTTCTTTGAGGTATCTCCATACTGATTTCCACAGTGCCTGCACCAGTCTACACTCCCACCAGCAGTGGAGCAGAGTTCCTCTTTCCCCACAGCCACCCCCAGCATTTGTAATTGGTGGATTTCATGATAGCAGCCATTCTTTCTGGGGTGAGGTGGAATCTCAGTGTTGTTTTCATTTGCATCTCTTGAATAACCAGTGATGTTGAAGATTATTTCATATGTTTATTTGCTATTTCTACTTCTTTGTGATGTTCCTTATTTGGGCTGTTCTTATTTATGTAGCTGGTCACTGTGCTTGGGAACCCACTCATCATGTCAGCCACAATCTCACACTCCCGTGTGTACATACACTCATGTCCTTCCTCTTCTCCACCTTTTCCTTTGGGCACATCAGTTTCATCTACACCACTGAGCCCAAGATGCTAGTGAACATCAACACACAGAGAAAAGTCATGATATGAATGTTGCATCACCCAAATGCAATTTTTCATACTTTTTGTAGGGTTTGACATCTTCCTGTTGACCATGATGACCTATGAACACTATAGGGCTGTCACTCCCTGCATTACATGGTCATCATGAGCCCTCATCTGTGTGAATCACTAGTGTTGCTGTCCTAGATATAAGTGTGGTGCATTCCCTGTTATCCAGCTCACTGATGTTGTGTGTCTTAGTGTGCTGACTTAGATATCCCATACATCTGTGAACTTAACCCCATAGTGTATCATACCTGTTCCAACACCTTTTCTTGTTTGGGCTTTTCTTATTTATGTACTTGATCACTGTGCTTGGGGAACTGCTCATCATCCTAACCAAATCTCAGTCTCTGATGTGTACATGCCAATGTACTCCCTGCACTCCAACCTGTCCTTGGTGGACATCAGTTTCACTTCCATCTCTGTGCCTAAGATGCTGGAGAATATACAGACACACATGGCAACAAATGACAGGATTTCAATCTTCATGAGCTGAATTGTATCCCATGGTGCATATTTTCCCCATTTCTTTTTTCATTTCACCCAAGTATGGGCACTTAAGGTGCTCTGTATCTTAGTTATTTTGAGTAGTATTTTAGTAAATATTGATGTGCAGGAATCCATTTAGTATACTGATTTAATTTCCATGCTATCAGTGTTAGTATCTATAGTAAGAATTTGTTATTAAATTTAAAATAAAACAGTCTTATACCTTTCATAGCATACTCTGAAATGCTGCTATATGTCCCTTATTTGGAAAGACTGTCTTGGGAATTCATTTAAAAAGCGATATGCTGAGGTGATTTAAATGAAATCAACTAGAACTTTCTCTACTTTTTCCTTTGATTCATTTTTTTGGTTGTACTCAATTTGCTGAATTTTTATGCTCATACACAGTATTGTTTTCTCAAAATTCCTAGCTATAAATTAATATCAGTTTTTGGAAATGCCATATCCAGTACAATTCTAGGTAAGAGATTTATATTTAGTGAATTTGTGTGCTGTGGAACACGTATTAGACAAGAGATAGTTGACTATAGATTTGGAACCAGAAAAGTACAGATGCATCAATTTCAGGAAGGACTTTGAGGTAGAAAAAGTTATACCTCAAATTGGTTTTGATGCAACAAGATTAAGAAATGAATTCAGCTTAACAAAGAATACACTTGTACTTTCACTTTCACGTATTGCAGTACTGTTCACCATACTAAATATATGGAGATAACCCAGATTCTCATCAGTGGATGAATGTGATTGAGTAATACTATGCAATAAGACAGGCCCTTGCCTTGCCTCCATGTTTTTTTCCCAAAGAATGTTTTCTTCCAGATATGTAACAGTTTATGCTGCTGGGAAGCTCCTGCCCAATGTATCAAAATATTTTATAACTGTTTGAACTTTGTGACCTCTCATGAACGTTCTTTTAGCTCCCTCTCTCTCAGGAATATTTTGTTAGCTCTGCCCCTCTCAGGAATGTTTTGTAACTCTATTCCCTTCCTTTGGTGAGCATGATAGTCCACTATGCCTTTCAGGAATGTTCTGTAACTTTACCCCCTTGCTTCTGTGAGGATGCTTGCCTACCCAGTAGACCCTTATATAAGGAGGCTCCCTTTTCTAATCAAGCACTCAGACATCAGAGTGCAATTTCCATTGAGCCTGCCAACAATTAAAGGATTTTCTCCACCTCTTTGAATGACCACCATATCCTTGAGTCTTCAAATTGCAGTAACTGCTACAATGAGCTGTAATACTCAGCTGTGCCTCAGAGCTTTGGCACTCCACTGTAACACTGAGTTGTAACCGTTGGCTGTGCCTCAAAGCTGTAACTCTTGGCTGTAGCATGGAGTTTTTCTGCTTTGCACAACAAATGGAAAAAGAACATATGGTGTATGCACACAATGGAAAATTATTCAGCCACAGAAAACAATGTTCAGAATCACTGCTCATTTGAGAGATGCAAATCCAAACAATTCTGAGATTACACCTCACTCCAGAAAAAATGGCTGTTTATCATGAATTCAACCAATACAAATTCTGGCAGGGCTGTAGGGAAAAGAAACACTTCTCCCCTTTTGATGAGAGTGTAGACTGGTGAAACCACTGTGGAAATCAGTATGAACATACCTCAAAGAAATATGAGTAGAGGCTCCATGTGACTCAGTTATTCCCCTGCTGGGTATCTTCCCAAAAGAATTTAAAAAATCATATCACAGCACTATATATTCACCCATGTTCATCACAGCACAGTTTGTAATAGCTAAAACTGGGAAACAGCCCAATTGCCCATCAACTGGAAACTGGATAAAGAAGATTTTTTTTATGAAATAGAGAACTACTCTGCCATAAAGAATGAGAAACTAGAGACATTTATGGCTAAATCGATACACATTGAGGCCATACTAATAAGTGAAATAAAGAGGACACATATGTATAAATACTGAATAGTTTCTCTTGTGTGAGAAACTGAAATGTAAGAAAGGATCAAAATGTATAATAGATAAAGTGAAATAGTAAGAAATGCTCTAAAAGGGAAAGGGAAGAAAGGAGAGGGGAAACGACAGAGTGGAAAGGAATAAATATGAGAAAAGAAAAGAATGGAAACAAAGTCTTTGTAAATAGGGAGGGGTGGCAAATTGGGTAAAAGAACCAAGATGTATTATGTAAAGGTTCAAATTCCCAATAATAAATATCAGCATTGTAAAATATACCAATTTTTTTTAAAAAACAGAAGTGGACCAAAAAAATATAAAAGAATAAAGAAAACAATGGAATTCTGTTATTTGTACACACAGATATTCCTGGACATTATATTACATGAAATATGCCAGAAACAGGAAATCAGTTAGTACATATTTTGACTCCTTTGTGGAAGGTATCACAAAAGTCTGTGTGGATGTAGAACAGAGATTCCTAGGTGCTGTGAAGGATGGAAGAGGCAGAAGTATAAAATGTTTACTAAAACACAGAAAGAATGAGTAAGTTATGGTTCTTTTCAGCACAGTGGTGGGGAAGGTTACAGATCCCAATTCTTGTTATATATTTTATGAAGCTCTAACTATTAGGACTTCAATAAATACAAAATAAAATAATGATAAGTGAAGGAAATGTTAACCATCCTGATTTGGTTAGTACCTTCTGTCTGTATGTGTTGAAATACCATAATGAACCCTATTACTGCATGCAATTACTCCACATTAATAAAAATTAAATTGAATCTAAATAATTTTATTTGTTATTAGCCAGTATTGTTGAACCAGATCATGTATATTTTGTCACTGAAGGCTCTTAGGTACCCTTTTGTGAGGAAATAGGGCTTATGGTATACGGATAACTGCTGTGAGATCACAGATACACTGAAGAACCCATGGCGGTGTAACTCACATCACTTTCATGGGCCTGGTGTTAAGTTGCCTCTATGGAAATGTGTGATGATAATCATTAAAGCTCAAAAGAAGTAGAAGCTTTGTGATATAACCTTTTGTTCCTGATTTCTTCAAGAATGAAATGTTATGTATCTGGGTGTTGCAATCTTAGAAGAGAATATGCCAAAATATGATTTATTACATTTCTCTTGGAATTTTATGTTATTTTTTGCATACCTCTGAAGTTGGGAACATTTTCAGGTTCATGAGTCACTTGTATTTATTCTTCTAAATCAATGGCTCACATATTTGATGATTTTTCTTAAGTGTTTTATTGTTCTGATTGACTTGAAATAATTTGTATGGCTATGTACTATATATGTTTTAACTTAATTTTCAAATATTATTTATTTTATATATTTGAGGATTTTGATATGATGTTATGGCATACGTATAGCTAGTAAAATGGTTATTATAGTGAGACAGATTTCCTTAACATACAATTTATTATATGATTCTCCCTAGCTTTTCATTTGTTTTTTGTTAAAAATGTTTTTGACTTGTACATTTAAAAGACAGTTTTAAAAAAAATTATGTTAATTGTACAAATTTAAAAGGTATGCTATAATATAATGTGATATGTATATAAAGCATATAATGATCAAATCAGGGAAATTAACATTTCCTTAAATAATTTTAATTATAATTTATAATTGTACATAGCTATGGAGTACAGTGTAGCATTTCAATATTGCCATATAATAATCACTGATCAAATGATGAAGATCCATGTTTCTATTTTCATATCATTGCTTTTTATTTTTAGATTTTGAACTGCTCCTATTTATTGAAAAATATGCAGTAGGTTATTGTGAACTAGAGTCACTCCATTGTTCTATTGAAAAGTAGAATTAATTCCTTCTGGGCATCTGATATCCAACCTCCCAATATTGTCCCTTCTCCCCACCATTCCTATCCTAGTACCACTACAGTGCATTCCAATTGACTTTCTGTAAATTCACATATGACAGACATGTGGAATATTTATTTCAGCATGTGACATACTTTTCATATCGTGATTTTGTGAAAGATACATATTTTTATGGATTTAAGTCTATGTTCTCAATTCTACTTTTTATTTCTTCTATCTCTTTATGCTCAGTGTGTTAATTTATAATTACTTGCAGGAATCTTAACCTATTGTAACTATTTCCTCCAAATTCAATTTACTATGCATATTAATGTTAACAGTTCAACTTTATTTCACTTCCAATAAATGACTGACTAACCATCATTTATTTCAAAAGTTTTCTTTTAGTCAGGGATTTCAGTGTTTACACTATGATAACTTTTTATTTGATTAGATTGTTTATGATCCTTCTGTTTTATTTACACATCCTATTATGTTTTAACTAATTTTATACTGTTTAGATAATCACAGCATTGTTATATTATATTAAAAAATGAACCAAAATTTCCATTTTGAAAATATGTGGTTCAGATTTTCTCTGTGCAAAAGGTGGCTAAACTATCTTTTCATCTTCTCATTTATTTTACTTTTTCATTTCTTTAGGTATTAGGGTTTTACATAAAAGAAACCATGTTATATTTAACTCCTGTGTTTGACTTATTTCACTTAATGTTATGTTCTCAAGTTCCATCCATTTTTCTGAAAATGATGTGATTTCCTTCTTTATGCCTGAGTATCATTTCATTATTTATATACATCTCATTTTCTTTATTTATTCTTGTATTGATGAGCATCAAGGCTGTTTATAGAACTTAGCTGTTGAGAGTTACACTATTATAAACACGGGTATCCATATATCACTAGTATGGTGTCTCTAACTCTTTTAGGAATATTCTCAGGAGAGGTATGGGTGGGTCAAGTGTAATTTCTGTTTTTTGTGTTTTGATGAATCCCACACTGTTTTTCATAGTGGTTGTACTCGTTTATACTCTCACCAAAAATGCACAAGTATTCCTTTTCCACTATTCCACTAGTATTGAAAGAGAGAGAGAGAGAGAGAGAGAGAGAGAGAGAGTGTGTGTGTGTGTGTGTGTGTGTGTGTTCTGACTGGGATACAAAGATGTCAGAGTTATTTTGATTTTCATTTATCTAATGACTAAATGTGATTATTTTCATTTACTTAATGGCCATTTGTATTTCTTCTTTTGAGAAGTGTCTATTGATTCTTTGCTCCTTTTTCATTTGGTCATTTGGTTTTATTGGAGGTAACTTTTTTGAAATTTTTACATATGCTAGATATTAGTCCTGTCTCAGAAAAGTAGTGGGTAAAATATTTTGGCATTCTGTAGGTTGTTTATCCACCCCGTTGATTGTTTCCTTTGCTGTGCAGAAGCTTTTTAAATTGATGCCCATTTTATTTATTAATTCTTTTTATTAGTATATATTTACAGTATACAATGAGGGATTTGTACATGTACCTAAGACAACTTAATTCTATTTTTTGCATTTTGTGCCTTTAATTTTTTATCTTTATTTTTATTACATTTGCCATACATAGCAATCACATCATCATGAAGAATTTGTACCTGTGCAGAATGTATCATAAGTCTTTTTTCCCATTCCCACCTCCTCCCTCCAACTCTTCTTCTGCTCATTTGCAAAAGCCCTATTTCCACTTTTCCTTTCAATTCTTCTTTTTCTTTAGATCTCTTTTCCCTCCCTTCCCTCCTCCCTCCCTTCATCTCTTGTTCTAATTCCCATTTGAAAAAGTTCTTCCCCCTTCCAAATAATTATCCTCCATTTTGTTCCTTATTTATTCTTTGGTTTTCTCATGCACACAAGAGAAACAGTGTGATACAAAATGTGTGTCTGATTTGTTTCACTTATCATTACCATCTTGAGGTGCATCAATTTACCTAAAAGTGCCTCAAATGTATCCTTCTTCTTAGCACAGTACTACTCCACTTTATATAAATACCACAGTTTCTTTACCCATTTAATGTTGGTTTTCAGGCTCCTGGAGTTTTGTTCAGGAAGTCCTTGCCTATGCCTATGGCTCCAAGTGTTTCCACTGTTAAGTTCCAGTAGTTGTTTTGTTTTGTTTTTTTTTTTTGTACCAGGGATCGAACTCCGGGAACTTGCACTGGTGAGGCAGGCAGCAGAACCACTAAGCTAAATCCCCAACCCCACACAATGTTCCAGTAGTTTTATCACTTATTTTTTATATCTATGTTTTTGATATATTTTGTTTTATTCTGGGATAACAAAGTTAACATTTTTTAAATGTCCATATTACAAAAAGTGATCCATCAATTTATTGCAAGTCATAGTAAAACACCAACAACATTATTTACTGATCTAAAATATAGTAAAAACTTTATGTGGAATCAGAAGATTCCCAGAATAGCCAAAGCAATCCTGAACAGAAAGAGCAAAGAAGGCATCAGAGTTTTGGATTTCAAGTTATATTTCCCAGATACAGTAATAAAAAGAGAATGCTAATAGCCAAAAAATAGACGTGTTCCAATGCAATCAAAAAGAAGATACAAAAGCAACCTCATGTACCTTCAGTCACCAGATTTTTGAAAAGGGGCCCAAAAACACATGTTGGAGGAAAGATACCTTTTTGACAAATGATCAAGGGAAAACTGGTTAATGATGTGTATAAGATTGAAATCAAATTCATGTCACTCACCCTACTTTACTCTCCCATATTTAAGTAGGTTAATTATGTTGGCTCCATCATATAATGTAGGTCCATGTTCCTATCTAAGGTCAATTGTTTTGGAAATTAAATTTTGACTCTCACTAAAATTTCTTTTTGCTATGTAGACTAACATATTCTTGGGTTACTGAGACCAGGACATAAACATGGTTGGAGGGCATTATTTTGTGTACTATATCATAAGCTCAAGGTTTGACCAAAAAGATGGAAGCTAATGTCTTGTATGTGGAGTTACATGGAGAACATGTGCTTTCATAATGAACAAAATTAACTTACAAAGATAGTATTGAGTAGAATGAGGCTGGCACGAAAGTGCTCATTGTATAATGCTATCTGTATGAAGCTTCAGAGAGGCAGTGAGGTCTTTATGCTATTGTTATACTAAAGGGTGGTTATCATAGGGACAGAAGCAGCACTTCAAATTGAATACAAGGTAAGTTTCTGAGTAGGTGGATAGATTTTGTTTCTTGGACTGAATTCTGAGTTCTGGCTGCTTGCAGTAATTCACTTTTTCAAAATTCACTGCATTTTGAAATTTCATGTGTGTGTGTGTGTGTGTGTGTGTGCGCGCGCGCGTGTGTGTTATACATCATTTGAAAGTTTGTTCTTTGAGAGACCCATGAGGAATTCTCCTTTATAGACCATCCTTGATTCTTATCCCAGTCTTCATGCCTGGAACATGAATTCAATATCTGCTCATGAAGCAGCTATCCTATACATGTAAGGATGAAACACACACACTGGGGGAGATGGTGAAGAAAAATGAAGTTGCAGAACAAGTCCTTAAAGATGGCATAGCCTTGAATTCCTTAACTCAAAACTTGTCATCTATAAATAAATAAAGTCTGAATTTGTTTTAGTAACTATTTTGGATTACCTTTAGTTAAATGCTCTCCCTAACTGTACACAGTTTTGACAGGAATTTTAGAATTTTTATAATATGCCATGCATATATTTGCACAAGTTCATAAATAGCTACATCCTGCAAGTAATAGGGCTTTATTCTTTTTATGGCTAAATAATATTCCATTGTGTAGGTAGACTATATATTCTGTATCCTTTCATCAATTTATGGACAACTGGGTTGATTTAATAGGTAGGCTATTGTGAACAGTGGTACAAAGGGTGATCTTAGAGGACATTATGTTAAGTAAAATAAACCAGACATAGAAAGACAAATCCTGCATTCTGACTCATATGTGCCAGCAGAGATACTAGTGGTTCCTAGAAGCTGAGAAGTGTTAGGGGAGAAGTTAGAGAGAGGTTGGTGATGAGGTACAAAAACACAGTTGGTGAACTAAGTTCTAGTGTTTTATAACACTGTAGGGTGGCTATAGGTAACAGTAAAATATGGTTGTATTTCAGGATATCAGGAAAAAAGCATTGTAGTTTTTCTAAAAAACCCATTAAATATCTGAGAGGATGGGTATGGCACTTGTTCTGATTTGATTATGACATTTTGTATACACACACCCAAATATTACACTACAACCCATAAATGTATACAATTAAAATGTGTTCATTAAAGTAAAAAGAATAGTTTTGCACCATGTGTACATTGTAATGAAACAATTCAGTTATAGAATATTTCTGTTCTTTGATGGTCATTGCATGTAAATATCTTGATAATTTAAAAGACCTTCAGAGGAGAAATATACAAATAGAAATTGCAAAAGGCAAGGGGATCGAGAAATTTGAGGGAGGGGACAAAAAGCGTGGGGAAGGGGATGAAAAGAGAATTAAGATATCTTATATACATATGCCAATTTCTCATGTAGCATATGATCATTATGTACTGAAAATATATACCAATAACAATTTAAAAATTCCAAAGATCCTGATTTTAAAAAATGGACATTTTCTTTGTTCTTGACAGTGAAGCCTTGATGGACACAAGAACTCTCTGCACATGAAAAACACACAAGACAAAATCATTGTCTATTACTGTATTTTGTCCATTCTGTGAACTGTGGTTTCCCTAATGACTCTATCTCTCTTCACTCCTAACATTCAAGTCATTAGGACTTGAACTCATGCTTCATCTCTCCATCCCCTTTGCAATTCCTACGTCTTTGTTGTATGTTTGCATTTTCAATACTATTCCCTCTAATAACCTACCTGTCTTGGACAGGAAATATTAATATAAAAGCAGAAACCTAAGACTATATTAAAGAGTAAAACAAATAAAGAAACAAACAAACAAAATACAGAAAAAATATCCCTGTACATGTCAATGGCCTCAGGCTTATCAGGGGAAAGTGATGTTTCTTTACCTCTGTTAAATACTGAGCTAGACATGTGGACCCTGGGTCTATGAATTACCTGGAAGGAAAAGAGCTCATTTCTTCCCAGCCTAGGAATAATATACTGGAAGTTTGCAGCAGAGCAGGAATATTTACTTTGGTTGGGAGAAAATCTATTTCCTGCACTAGAATTTCCATACAGTAAAAATGAATTATTTGTGATAAAACGCATACATCTGCTATAATTTGCACTGTCAGGATGAACAGTTAAATAGGTAAAGTAAAAATTTATGTATGAATGAATGATGTATACACTAGTGTAAAATTATGGTCTCAGAAGTTCTTCTGGTATACAATTATACAAATACCCTTAGCTGAAATGTGTGATATCTTCCATAGAAGTAAAACACATGCCTCTTTGCTTTAGTAACAACAAAATTAATTCAGTATGATCTACAGCAATTGAGAACAAATTGTTCTTAAAAATTCTGCATTGTCCCCAGAGACAAATGGCAGTTTCTCATATTTCTAATCCAATGATTGAAAATAACACCAAGAACATGATAAAGGGGAACTTTTCCAATGTCAGAGAGAGCAGACAACTTGACAATGTGAGGTACATAAATATCATAGAGATATTAAAATCAAAGAAATGGAAACTCCAGGGAATAGAAGGAAAAGGGAAAAATTCTTTATACATTCTGATCAAATATTGTAATTTTTTGCTCTGGGGATTGAATCCTGTGATCACCAGCACCTTTCTAGCAAAGAACAATGGGCTGTTTTATAATCTCTTTCTCAAAGAGTCTTTTCAGAGCACTCTTTATGTCTTTATTCCTTAGACTGTAGATGTAGGGTTCAGCATAGGTGTAACCACACTATATATCACTGAAGCTGTTGCACTTGAGTGTGAGTTTTGAGTAACAGCAGAACAAAGGTACACACCTAAAAGTGTACAATAAAATAAGGATACAACAGATAAATGAGACACACAGGTAGAAAATGTTTTATACCTACCCTGAGTTGATGAAATTGCATGAATGGAGGAGACAATCAGAATAAGAGTAAAGGATTCCTGCAAGGGCACCACCACCCAGAATTCCTGCTACACAATTCATCACAATGTCATTAAGAAAAGTGTCAGAACAGGCAAGGTGAACCAACTGATTAGGTTCACAGAAAATATGTGGGATTTCCAAGTTTGTGCAGAAAGACAGCCATAGCACCATAAAGCTCTGTAACAAGGAATTCAGGGCAGTTGCAATATAAGACACCAGCACCAGCAATCCACAGAGCTGGCGGTTCATGATAACTATGTAGGGCAGGGGGTGACAGATAACCATAAACCGGTCATAGGCCATCACAGCAAGGAGGAAGTTGTCTAATCCTACAAAAAATGCAAAAAAGTAAATCTGGATTATGCATCCTTCATAAGTTATGACCTTGGTTGGTGTCTGAATGTTCACCAGCATCTTGGGCACAGTGGTAGAAATGAAACAGATGTCCACAAAAGACAGGTTGGAGAGGAAGAAGTACATGGGTGTGTGTAGTTGGGTGTCAGAGATGGCTGCCAGGATGATGAGCAGGTTTCCACTCACAGCCATCAGGTACATGAACAGGAAAAGTCCAAAGATGAGGGGCTGCAGTTCTGGGTCCTCTGAAAATCCCACAAGAAGAAATTCTGAAATTCGTGTAATGTTTTTTTTGTTCCATGTGCTGTAGGTGTCTACTATGAAAAACAAAAAGAATGCTACTAATTTTATACCTGGTGATTCTTAGAACATCCCTTGTGCCATCTGTTATTAGGGATTTTCATCTCTCTGTCTTTGCCTTAATGCAGTATATTGTGTAATCTGTAGTTTTAATTAAAAATATTTCTTGCTCTTAAGGAATATAAACTGGTTATTAAATGAATACAGAATGCTGATAAAAGTCCTGGCAATCCAATCAGGTGGAAAAATCCAAGTTGATAAGTAAAGTATGAAGACAGAAAAGTTAGAAAGCAATTTGAATGTTTTAGCACAAAAATGATGAATATTTCGGTTGATAGATATATTTGAGCATTACAGTATATCTATCTTATCTATATAATTTTTTGTACTGGAGATCCAACTCAGGATCTTGTGCCTGTGATGCAGGCGGTGGATCCTCTGAGCTAAATCCCTGGCCCTAATCTATATTTCTATTATTCATCATGTATCTATCTAACATCTAAAAACATGATACCTCATAAATATGCACAATTTGTATGTATCATTTAAAAAAGTGTTGACTGTATATCATATATGCTAGTAATTGCTATGAGGATATATAGATATCCAAATAAATGTGAGGATAAAGGTGGTATCTTTGTAGGTGGACAGGTAAGACTTATAAAGAAGATGACATTTGAACTGAGACATCAAATTAGCAGGTTTGGTGACCCATGTTATCTGCAGACGTGTTTGAACAGAGGAATGAGCAGTGCAAAGGTCCCATGGAAGGAGCTTGTTTCACATTAAAAGTTCAAAAGGAAGCCAGAATGTAGTAATCAGAGTGAACAAGAAGGAGATAATGAGGGATTCCTGACAGAGAAAACAGAGGAAGGAGGTGGCCTCCCTGATGCTGCTGAAATGTTAAGATTTTCAAGATGCAGCAGGTTATTTAGTCACATGATCTCTTTTGTTTTTGCTTTAAGTAACTTGAGATAAAATTCTTAGAGAAAGAATGTATACAATCAGAAGAGTCCAGATATATGTCACCCATGTGATCCAATCACCACAATCAATGTTATCTGTGCATCCTTCACCTCCTGGGATGTCCTGCTGTTATCATTTTGTTGTTATTTTTGGTAAGAACATTTAATGTGAGATCTACTCTCAAAGCAAATATTTCATCCAAATATTGTTACACTAGGCATGATGTTGTACAACATATACCTCAGAATTTAATAAGTGTAAGTTATTAAAAACATTTTAAAACCCACATTTTCCCACCCTCCACTTCTCTGACAGCACCATTCTATTCCATTCACATGTGACTTTGACCATTTTGGATATAGGAAGGAAACCATGCTTTACATTTACTTAGATGACATCTAGGAGACCAAAATCAATCCTTCCTTACTCCTTTTCTAGGTAGCCTTTGAGTTTCTGCATTATAAGAGTCAAAATTTTGACAGGCAAGTATTCTACAAAAGAGAACATTATAGGTCAATATCCTTAATGAAAATATAGGCAAATATCTTCAAGAAAATGCTAACAAAATAAATTGAACAACAGGTAAAAATAATTATTCTCAATTGCAATATATGAGTTCAGAAACCATGGTTTATTCTGTAGTAATCTCTATAAAATCTTGCACTTGCCTTGATAATCTACATTCTCTTTTCATATAATGGATCCCTGGAAACATTATAACATACAACCATTTATTTCATTTTTTGCCTTTGTTGTCAAAATCTTATATCAAATTAAACAGAGATCTTACCTTCTTTTGTTAATTCAAATGTTTGAACATAGGACAAAAAGTTACAAAACTGAAAAAGTTTAAAAATTAAGAAGTTATATGAGATGTGCTTTAAAAATATGGAGAATATTTAAATAAAAAAATTTTACATTGCCATTAATCTAACTCAAAACATATTTCCTTACTTCAAAGGCAAAGCTCATTATTTCTGACAGTTTCTGATATATTTCTCTGAGACTTCTTCCACAAGTGTCTTTAGTTGCACTGCTGCCCACTGTGCTGTCCTGAACTGATTCAAAATGTTTACCTTTCATGGTCATTTTGTCTTTTGCAGGATCCAGAAGTCATATGTGAGATCTGGTGGAAAGGGGCATGAGAACCCACTGTAATGTTTTAGGAGACTGCCTTTCTGTTATATGGCACTTGGCAGCTACATTCATCATATATTTTATCACTTTCAATAAAGGCATTTGTGAAAAAGAACTTCTAGAACTGCTTCAAAAAGTGTCATGAAAGATAAACCATATCTAAAGTGAGAGAAGTATGTAGAGAGGAAACAGTTTGATGGATACTAACGGCAATGTGTCTTTTGAAGGAGAACTAGTGGCAATGTGTCTTTTATTGTAATTTTAAAATTTAAACATGCATTGTATATTTTGATCACATCCAATAAAAAGAAAGACTACGTAAGTGAATGAATTCAAATTACTGCAATAAATAAAAACATAAAATAAATTATTAATTAAAAGTTCTAAAGTAACTATAGTTTAATCACATGACCATGAGTCCTAATTGAATATTTAATTAACCAAGAACTGGACATTAAATAATAAAAACATTTTCATTAGAAGTACAAGAAAGAGTAACTAAAGTTATAATTTCATCCTACATAACTGCATTTATGATACTGGTTA
This sequence comes from Heterocephalus glaber, assembly GCF_000247695.1. Next base: position 72,217 of record NW_004624991.1, on the reverse strand, counting down.
AAATGGCAACAATCATGAAATTAAATTGTAATTATTCAGAACATTCTAATAGCTCTCTGTGAGTTCTTACCCAACATGTCAGCCAGAAGCACTGTGTGCATTACCTCATTTACACCTCACAGTAAGCACAAGATGCTATCTACACAGTTGTAGAGAAGGAAAATGTGCATAAATACAATGAAACTTCCATGTATAAAATGATGCTTACAAAACATTTAGACAATGTGTAGTGAAATCCACATGTATATCTTCGATAATGTGGCAGATGAACTTTTTTATAAAAGTAGAACCAGTCACAAAAGGTAAAAGGCAGTAATAAGGAAAAAGAAATGAGAAATGAGATGGCAAAATATATAAAGGCAATTGATTATTAATAATACAGAGGAACTTTCTATTTTAAAATGCAATGAGAGAATGGATCTGCAATATGGATGACATATATTGGATTACAGAAAATGTATAAATTTTCATATATATATATATATTCACACACAGCAAACATAGTAAAAGAAGTTTGATTTGTTCTTTGAAAGAATTTGCACATTTTAAAATTGCAAATGGAAAGAAAAAGGGCTACAAACTGAAAAAACTACCACCACCATCAGTAATAGTAAAATAATTGTAATATAAAGCTCTTAATGGTTTTTTCTGAGGCAAATAAAACTTAATCTGTCCATGTAGAAATGCTGTGTGAGAGAAGATAACTGAATGGTTTGTCCCATGAATGGTTGCTGAAAAGTACTATTTAAAGCAATCTCTTCATCTGATCTTTGTGATAAACATGGAAACAGCCTCAAATATACTTCAGCTTAATAATTAAAGAAATAAATCTCACTTCAATGCATATCCCTCCATTCTTTTTTGGATATCCTAATGTTAAAACTCTTTAGATATGTTCCATGTTTGTGGAAAATACTCTATAACACTACTTTGTTTGGTCTTATTCATTTTACTTTCTTGTCTCACCACATAATATTCAACAATGATGTATGCATGAATTCTAGTGTCTTTGATACATTTATTTGTTAACATACTAAATAAGATCCAAATTAATCAAGTAAGCAAATTTAGTGATCTCTAAGGTCTGGGCCAGGCATACTTAGTTTCTCAGGTGGCAAAAGGTGAATTCTATCAGCTTTCCTGTTTGCTAAGCCTTTTATGAAGGGCTGGCTGTGTCTTAAACTCACCTTAATAGGTTATTTGAGACAGAGATTACTATTTAAAGTCTAAGTTCTTTCTTGAATAGTTGTTGATGAAGACTAAAGTTCTGACAAATACAAAGCACCAGGAAGGAGTGAAGCATCAGTCACATAGCAAGACTTAGGTCTCCAAAAGGAGCTACCATGTCATGTTCAGCCCAAGATTGTATCTTCTGAAGGACAGCTTCAGGGAAATCTTTTTTAGCTCCCTATATATGCTCATTAGGTACATTTCCTTTTATTACTCCAACCCCTGAACCGTGAATTACCCCATGGGACATTGGTCTGAGCAGAATGGAAAAATTTCCTGTATACTCTGTGTTCCTAAGGGACCAGGTTATCAGTAATTGGGTGAATGGAAGAGAATCTGTATTGTTACATCTCCTCAAGTGTTTTACTGTCCAGAGGACTAACCTCATTAGAACTTTTGCTCAATTCTAAATTGAAATTTCCTCCAAAGTCTGGAGTACCTGAGATGGGTAAATTATTTAAGACTACAAAATGCTGTCTTGTAAAGAGGACACTAGTCTTGATATTTTCAGAAAATTGCTCTTCTCTCCTCATCAAGAGATAGCACTGTGTTTATTTGTTGTAGAATCTTGGGACATTACTACAAACTTCACCTTTATGACACTTTTTACAAAGCACTTAGGAGTTCATGCTTGGAACACTAGATAAAATTGTCATTTACTTAATCATTTCTGAAATATCTAATAATTACAAGATATTTATTAACATTTGCGTTCACTGTGGACTGATGTTAGAATCTCATAAGGATTATCAGATTAAACTTTTACATATGAATATTCCAAAAGGTAAATATTATTCAGGACTCATTTTACATTTGCAAAAATGAGACAGTAAAGTTAAATAATCTATCCAAAGTGATGGGCTGAATAAGGGTTGAACTTTGGAAATTCACCAGACTGCTTCTCATTGTCACACTCCAGTCTAATTGTCCTCCACCATGGATGATTATGACTTCAGAATATATTTTACAATGTCTAGAAATTTTGATTTTTACAATTGGTACGCTTGGGCCAGGGATGTGAGTCAGTGGTGCCATGCCTGCCTGGAAAGTGTGAGGTCCTGAGTTTGATCTCTGGTGCAAAATTTGGCAGGTTTGTAGGGTACCATATAGTTGAAGCCAGGGATGCCAATCAACCTTCTTTGATGTACAACATGGTACCTCAGCACATACTGTTATGTAGCACAAATTTCAACAGTGGGGAGATTGGGAAATACTTCTAGACAATAATTTCTACAACTTTACTGCAAACATAAAACATTACAAATCTTGCTCAGAAGCAGGTCATGACTGGTGGCTCCAGGTTGGCCTCTGAACTCACTCACAGTGGATGTTGATGTTGCCAGTGCGGGTCTGTGGAACACTCTGAGGTCAAGGCATTGATGTTGGATGGTGCTGCAATGGATATAGAAGTATAGGTGTCTCTTTGAGATATTGCTTCCATTTTGCTTTGGTATCCAATTAGTAGTAGGGTTAGTGGGTCCATTGGCTGTGCATTATTGTATACTAAGGCTGTGTTGTTGTGTTAGAGTAAATTGTAGATATTTTGATGCTATTCCCATTGAAAATGATTTGACTTACCTCATTTCTTATTTTTAGTGTTCAACTGATGGACTCAGTAGGTTATATATAATATCTATCTATCCAGCTATCTATTTCGTGAAAAAATTAAAAATAGAAAACAGTGAAAAAACATTCAATTCATCTTTTAAAAAATAAAATGAAGAGATAAAACTGGTCCCTGTAGAAAGAAAACCAAATATAGGAAACTAATACAACAAGGATAAGTCAATGTATATCAGTTATAATCATCAATGTAAATGGTCTCAACTCACCAATCAAAAGAAACACATTGACAAAACGGATCAAGAAACAAGATCCATCAATAATTTGCATATAGGAAACACATTTAACTAAAAAATTTCATACAATGAAAGTCAAAGGATGGAACATATTACTTCATGAGACAGGAACCCAGAAAAAAGCAGGAGTAGTTATTCTATTTGCAGGCAAAATGGATTTTAATGAAGACTGATTAAAAGAGACATAGAAGATGAGTACATACTTGGTAAGGAAATAATCCAAGAGGAAAAGATAACAAAGATAGATATATATATATATATATATATATGCACAAAATCCATGCAAATACATGCACCTAACTATATAAAACATTAAAAGATGTTAAAAAATCAACCATAATACAATTGTAATGGAAGACCTCAAAAACATACCATCATAAATAGACAGATCAACTAGACAAAAAAATACAAGAGCTCAACTAAACCTTTGAACATATAGACTAGTAGATATCTACAGTGTTCCACTCCATGACAATAGAGTGCCCATTCTTCACTGCACATGGGGTTTTCTCCAAAACTGACCACAAACAAGCTCATAGAATATGCTTAAGAATATGCTGTCATTGAAATTAAAATGATTTCATGCATATTATCAGATCATAGTGTAATGAAATTGGAAATCAATAGCAAAAGAAACCAAAAAAAACCACCTTTCATAAGCATATGGTTATTAAATATTACCCTCCAGAACAACCAAAGAATTACAGGTAAAGTTAAAAAGTGATTACACAGTTTCTACAACATGACATCATGGAATTTATGTGAAGCAGTGGAAGGAGTACTATGAAGGAAATTTGTAGTGGTGAATTCCCACATTAGATAAATAGCCTAATGTTGAACCTCAAGCTTTTAGAAAAGAAAACCAAGTCAAACTGGAAGTGGATATGAGGAAGCATATTGTAAAAATCACAGCAGTAATTAATGTAATTAAGACTATGAGAGCAATACAAAGAATCAATGAAACTAAGAGTTGGTTCTTTGAAAGAGTAAATAAAATAGACAAATACTTAGCCAAACTTTTCAACAAAATGGAAACGTTTCAAATCCATACAATTAGGAATGAAAAGGGTGAAATCACAACAGATCCAGCAGAAACTCAGAAGATCATCAATACCTATTCTAAAAGTATGCATTTGTACTCTAATAAGATGGAAAATGCAGAAGAAATGGACATATTCATATATATGTATATATATATATAATCTCCAAAGATGAATCAATAAGGTAAAGACATTCTAAATAACTGAATATTAGTCAATTAAATTGAAGATGTAATTAAAAACCTACAGGTCCTGATGGTTTCACTGCTGAATTCTCCAAGAAATTAAGAGATCTAATGCCACTACTCTTCAAACACTTCAATAAAATTGAAAGGGAAGCAATATACCCAAAGACACTCCTGGAAACAAGAATTACACTGATACCAAAACCAGAGAAGGATCCAACCAAGAAAGGAGAACTACAGGCCAATCTCCTAAATGAATATAGATGAAACATATCCTTAATAGGATACTAGCAAATTCAATACAGCATATAATCAAAAATATGATACATTATGACCAAGTAGGATTCCTTCCAGGGATACAAGAATGGTTGAGCATACACAAATCAATAAATCTAATACAGCATATCAACAGAGACAAAGACCAAAATCACATGATCATCTCAACAGATCTAGAAAAAGTATTTGACATAGTCCAAAACATATTCATAATAAAACCCTACAAAAATTGGAATAGATGGGCTTTATCTCAATCTGATAAAAGCTACTTATGACAAAAACAACATCATACTAAGTTGTCAGAAACTGAAAACTTTCACCTTAAAATCAGGAGCAAGATAAGGATGCCCACTATCACCACTCCTTTTCAAAATAGTTCTGGATACATTAGCCAGAGCAATAAGCCAAGAGAAAGAAAGAAATATAATAAAGATAGGAAAGGAAGAATTTAAATTATTTGTGGATGGTGTGATACTCTATATAGAGGATCCCAAAACTCCACCAAAGACTCCTACATTTAAAAGCCAAATTCAGTAGCATAGCAGGATACAAAGTCAACACTCAAAATTTAATAGCATTCCTATACAAATAACATACTACTCACTGAGAGAAAAATTAAATGAACAAGACCTTTCACAATACCGTCAAGAAAAATGAAATACTTAGGAATCAACTTAAAGAAGATAGTAAAAGACCTTCACATTGAAAACTACAGTACTCTGAAAAAGGAGGTCAAGGAAAATATCAGAAAGATATCCCTTGTTCTCACATAGTTTGAACCAATAAAGTGAAAATGGCTGTACTTTCAAAAATATTATATAGATTTAATGCAATTCCAATCAAAATATCAACAGAATATCTCATAGAACTAGAGAAAACAATTTTAAAATTAATTTGGAAATAGAAGGGACGTGGAATAACAAAAGCAATCTTAGGTAAAAAAAGTAAGGTCAGAGGCATCAAAATCCACAACTAGAAATTATACCACAAAGATACCATGATAAAAACAGAATGGTACTGGTAAAAAAATAGACCTGAAGTTCACTGGAAAAGAATAGAGAATGAAGGAATAATTCCAAGCATACTTTGGTAACTGATCTTTGACAAAGGGACCAAACAGCTTCACTGAAAGAATGATATCCTCTTTCATAAATGGTTTTGGGAAAATTGGCTTTCCACATGCCAAAAACTAAAACCAGACCCATATCTTTCACCATGCATTAACCTAAAATCGAAATGAACCAAAGATCTAAATATTAAAACAGAAGCACTTAATTTCCTGCAAGAGACAATGGTTAAAACTCTTGAAGACATAGTTCTAGGCCAAGACTTCATGAACAAACCCCAATCAGACAGGAAATATTATTTTAAAAACCAACAAGTGGGATCTCATCATATTAAAAATCTTTTGCATTGCAAAGAAAACCACCAGAGTGAAAAGACAACACACAGAATTAGCGAATTTGTTAGCAGCTATTTCCCAATAAATGGACTAATATCTGTAATATATAAAGAACTCAAAAAATCAAACCTGCCAAATTTGAAGACCCAATTCAAAAATGGCATTTGAGATGAATGGATACTCCTCAGATGAAGAAGTACAAATGGAAAATAAATATATGAAATAATACTAAAATACACTTGTCTTTCAAGAAATGTAAATTAAAACCACACTGCGATTCCATCTCACTCTGGAAAGAATGGCTGTTCTTTAAAGTTTTCATTCAAAAATACATTAGTTTTTTCTTTCATTTTGACCAACAAAAATGTCTGACAGCTTCATTTTATTAATTTTGAAAGTAACACATGACTTTTTGTGCTGAAACAAAAATCTACTTGGCTTATTGGTCCCATACCTCATATAATAATGTTTCTGCTATTCTTTACAAAGAGAAAGGCCCTATACTAGTAGTAACTGTATTTATTATTCCTTTCATAAATCTTAGCCCTGTTTTACATCTCTTTGTTAATTTGAGGAATAGATGTTTATTTTATTTTTTATGCCACATGTGAAGTTTTTCTGTAGGCCTTGTGAAATTTCATCTTGTCAAGGTGCAAACAATATCACAAAATGTAATAATGCCTCATTTTTTGAGAGTAAAATAAAAAGAACTTGGGCTACCTAAGAACAAAGCTGCATAGACATAGGCAGTGTCTCAAGATTGTATGACTACATTCTCTGCCTTTTATATTGGCCAAGGTGGCTTTCCACTTGACACAACAGAAAACAGGCTATAAAGCTTGAAAATAAAGTGTCCTGAAACTACCCTTCAGAGCATTTTGCTAAGCTTTTCAACAATCATCTGTAAAGCATTTTAAGAAAAGTACTAACTTGGAGGCAGAAGCAGAAGGATCATAACTTCAAGACCAGCCTGAGGAACTTAGTGAGACACTGACTCAAATATAAAAATAGAATAGGAAGAGAAGAGATGAGGAGGCCTAGGGTTTAATCCCAGTACTGCAGAAGAAAGGGGTCAGGAGATAGCTCAGTCCCAAGGTCTTGTGTTTCATTATTTCTACTGAAAAATGAAAACAGGAAAGTACTAATTGCCATCAACCATCTCAAAACAGTTCCAAGGAAAGTCTCTCTGTTTTCTTAAACCTTCAAATTACAACATATTATAGTCACAGCTTTTGTTACCCAAAGTCAAGGGTTTTGGGCTCGTGAAAATACTGTAGCCTGCATTTTAGTTAATATTTTTTCTTGCAAAGCAAGTTCTCAAACCAAGTTTTCTCTCAAAGCAAACACTGACATTTTCAGTGTTGAAAAGGACAAAAACTCTTAACCATCATTCTTTGTATTACCAAGATGTCCTTCTTTATTCATCTTTCTCTGAAGAATAAAAAAAAAATTTAGGTGTTGATTTCAGAAGATAAATGAAAGAATGAGACCTCCCAATATTCACCCAGACTATATACACATTTAGGCACACACACACACACACACACACACACACACACATATATATATTCCAGATGATGCCTTGGCAAAGTTCTTCTTATCCTGCATAAGGAGCAGAGCTTGGCCTGTCCTAGGTGTACAGACAAGGCTCTTATCCCCCAGCAAGCTAGATAAAGATTCCAGTTCCTCTTTTTGGAGCCCATCCTTTTTCCAAATGGCATATCTTTTACAATATTATCCACACAGCCAGGTCTCAGGGGCAGATTGCAGCTATCTCACTGAACAGCATTGATGGGCAAGCACCAGGAGGTTTTACCTTCTTTAACTTGGCTCTTGATCAATAAAGGAGGTGTTATTAGCTGATCTTTTTACAGAAGAATGACTATTTTCAAGAAATCAACCAGTAACAAATGCTGGTGTGGTTATGGGAAAAAATAAAGCCTGTTCCACTGTTTTACACTGAGAGTGTAAAATGGTACAATGACTATAGAAATCAGAATGGAATGTCTCAAAAAACTAAAGCTACAGGTTCCATTCGACCCAGCTCTTCTCCTTCTAGGTATCTTCCCAATAGAATTAAAGGTCACACACCACAGCAACATATGCACACCCATGTTTATAAGAGCACAATTTATAATGGGTAAATCTTGGAAACAGTCCAGATGCCCATCAATGGATGAATGGATAAATAAAATGTTGTTTTTATGTATGATGAAGTACTACTCTGCCAAAAAGAAGGACAAACCTGAGACATTTTTAGGTAAATAGATACACCTTGAGATCCTATTTTAAGGGAAATAAATTTGACACGTGTGTTTAAATATAACATTCGTTCTCTTATGTGAGAAACTAAAAGGGAAAATAGGAGCCAAAATTGGTAATAGATATTGGAAAGTAGGAAGAAAATGTTCAAATGAGGGGGAAGCTGGAAGCAAAGGAAGGAAAGGGGGGGGAAAAGAATAGAAGGAAAGAAATGGAAATAAAACCCTGAAGGAGATTCTGGGACCCAGGCCTGTCCTCTCTATCTCCTTTGCTTTGTGGTTGGTGATGCAAACAAATTTTACGGATAGTATCCCTCTGTGTAAATACAGAACATGCTCCACCTATGACAGAATGGCCTCTCCTGAGACTCAAAGCCATGAAGCCACTCGATCTTGGACTGGAATCTCCAGAAACACAAGCCAATCTCAGCCTTCGTTCTTTATAAATTAATTACCCCAGGTAGTTAGCTCTAGTAATGTGAAGTTGACCAGTGCATATGTTTGTTAAATGTGCTATGGAAGAACAGGTGACCACTTGTCAAATGAGAATCACACATATCAAGTGATGGTAAAGGGTACTACACATGTTTAAAAATAATCCGACCACTGAATGCAAAAGGCCACAATACAGAATGACAAGGACATGAAAACTAACAATGCAAAATTTTTTCTAAATTTTAAAAACTCTTTGCATATTTCACTTGTGCAAATTAATGGTATTCACTGTGGTATTTCTACTCATCCCTACATCATACCCTAATCATGTCCATTCACCTTTGTACCCATGATCACGTTCCTCCTTTACCCTGCACCCTTCTCAGTCCATCAAGGTCCCTTTACATTTCTTTCTGTACCTCTCCCTCTTGCTCTTCTCCATCTCTACTTACCACTATTCAATCTACACTTCTACAAGGTTGACTTATTTCCTTCAGTTAACGACAATATTTGGTATTTATGTTTCTGTAGAAGGCTTGCTTCACTCAAAACAGTGTTCTCCAGGTGCAACCAAGTTAATGCAAATAACAAGAGTTAGTCTTTCTATGCCTGCGTAATATCCCTTTATGTAAATACACCACTTTTTCTTTATACATTCATCTGCTGGACCACATTTGGGTTAATTCCTTGTTTTTACTACTGTAAATAATGCTGCAAGAAATATGGATCTCAGTTTCACTAACTATCAGAGAAATGCAAATGAAAAACAACAAAATATCATCTTGCTTCAGTTTTAATGGAAATCATAAAAAGAACATATATAGAAAATCTGGTAAGGATATGGAGAAAAGGGAATTTTGATACTCTGCTGGTGAGCATATAAATTACTATAGCAAATATACTGTGATTACTCAAAAAACTAAGAATAGAGATAATATACAACCCAGAAATTTCACTTCTGGATACATACTAAAGGGGATGACATCCCCATACCAAAATATATTTGCACCTCTATGTTTATTGCAATGCTTCCTAAAATTAAAAAATGAGGTAGGAATATCATGTATCTGATAGATTTGATGACACAAAATTGAGAACGTTTCAAATACTTCCTCATACAATAACTTATACATATACATGAACAGGAGAATTAAGTTCAAACAGCAAAATTGTTGAAAAACGCCATTTTTTATATGAAAAAATGCAATAATATGGGAATAAAAGCACTCTGACCCCAGTGCAAGAAAGCAAAGCATTGAACAGAGAATTTGGAAAAGTAAATGATTAAAAACCCCAAATATATTAAGCTTCAGAAGTACTAAAATAATTCCAAGTCAACCCTTTTTAATACATCCTTTCACCTAACAGTTAATTTAAAAATTGACTTTAATATTTAGTGTGAGAAAATATAATATTAAATACATGTGTCATAAACTATTCTAAGACAATATCTCAAAGCATTTTCTTCATCAAAAACTTTCTTAACATTCTGAAAACCTAGATAAATAAACTCTGCATTAAAAATAAACAAATATACACCCTTCCATCTTTCCACATACCCACACACATACCTTATTTTCAAAATCAAGTGAATTTCAAACTTTCTTGGATTTACTTCTTTTCCTAGAATCCCTTGACATCTCCCAATCCCTTTCATAACTGAGTGTCCATTACATAGTTACCACTGTCAGCAATGACCTTGCATTTTTTAGTCCACTACTCACTTTCTGCATCATAAAAAAAACTTACACACCCACTTTTTCTATAAGGTAATTCTTACCAGCTGAACTATAGAAAGGGCCTACCTTCCTGGGAACCAATGAATGGAAAAGTACCTAAATAGAATGTTTAGCCACAAAGAAAATCATGTCACTTGAATGAAAATGCAAATACAGACCATTGTGTTAAGCAAAATAAACAACACTAAAAAGGTAAATATTGTATGTTTGTGTTGAGAGAGGTGCATACAGACTTCATAGATAAACCCTCACTAGTGTCAGAGTTGCTTTTCCTCCTCTTCATCCATCAAGTGCTCTTGCCGCCCCTTGTAAGGGAAAGTGTTTCTATAGGAAAATTAACATGTAAAGTCTTGAAAGGACCACTCTTCCACCAGATATCAATGCAAGGCAGTACTACAGATGAAACTCTGGGACCTGGGATTTACCTCAGTGGTGCCGCCACCTGCCTCACAAACAAAAGGTCCAGAGTTTGATCTCCATTACCAAAAAAAAAAAAAAAAAAAAAAATGATGAAACATCAAAGAATCATAACACCTTCGAGAGAATATAATAATTCCTCAGTGCCTTACTCCAAAGAAAGGGAGACTTATGATCTGTGTGAAAAAGAAATAAAAATAATTGTTTTAAGGAAGATCAGTAAGCTTCCAGGAAAATACAGCAACAATTAGACATAATCAGGAATGAATAAACAAAATGAGAAACTTCATGAAGAGATTGAAATAATTTTTAAAATGAGAAATGCTAAAACTCAATGATACAATGAATATAAGGAAAAATCAATATTCTTCTGTTAACAATAGTATTTGTGAAGTAAAAGAAAGTCTGAACTCAAAGACAGATTTGTAAACAAACATACAGTCAGGAGAATAAAAGAATGAAAATGAATGAACAAAACTTATGGAATTAATGGAACATTATAAAATGGAATGTCAAGGTACTTTTGATTTACATATCTCTTATAGGTATCATCAAGAATAGAACAAACAACAAATGCTAGTATCAATCTGGGAGGAGAAAGGAACATTTATATACTGTTGGAGGCAATATGAATTAGTACAGTCAGTATGGAAATCAGTGTGGATGTTCCTCAAAACATGAAAATAGAGCTATCCTTTGCTCACACTGTACAATCCTCAGCCAAAAGAAGTAGTCACAATACTATACAGATATCTGCAAAATCATATTTTCTGTAGCACAATTCATTCACAATTCTGAAGCTTGCACTGAGCCTAAATACTCATCAAATGACAAATGGCAAAGAAAATGTGATAGAAACAGATAGATGATAGAAGATACAGATGGCAGGTAGATAGATAGAAAAAAAGAATAGGGCATTATGCAATCCTAAGCAACAATGAAATCATGTATTTTCTGGAAAATACATGGCATAAGAGACCACTGTGTAAAACAAAATGAGTCAGATTCATAGAAAAAGCCATTGTAAGGTTTATCTCATATGTGGAATCCATTAAAAAAGAACTTGAAGGTAGAGGGCAGACTATTAGTGAAAAGAAAGAAAATAATGGGATGGGAAAGCAGGGATAATAGGAGATGAAAATGAATAAAGTAAGTTTAACTCATGTACAAATATGTCAAAATAAAACCCATTAATTTGTATAAATAAGAGGCATTAATATTAATTAATTAAAATTAAGTTACTGATAATGGTAAGTCAGAAAACACATGTGGTATATATACATAATGAAGTACTTCTCATTCAGAGCCACGTGTCAGAAAACGGATGCACCTTGAGAAGATGGTGTTAAAAGAAATAAACCAGACACACAAGCCTAAATATCACATGGTTTCTCTTATATAAGAATCTCAAAATATAAATGACTTAAAGACTAAAATAAAAGATTATTGGAAACAGGGACATAGATTCTTTCTAAACTGGAAGAGGATCTAGAGTTGGAGGAGGTGAAAAGGAGTGGAGGGGAAGGAAGAATAAAAGGAATTAAGATGTGTTATGCACCAACTCCTCACAATGAATGCAATCATTATTATGGCAAACATGTACTAACAAATACTTTAACAAAGGAAGATTATAATCAGAGTAATGAAAACACCAGTAAGTAAATAGACTAAGTTCCCTTCACAACTGGATCAAAGAATCTCAATTTCCAAAACTGAGGTTTAGAATGCAGCCAGCAAGGGCACTTCTTCAGCCACATCCAAAGAGGCCTTCTAAAGTCCCCCGTCTGCTGCAAGTCTCTTCAGAGCTCTCTTTACATCTTTATTCCTCAACCTGTAGATGAAGTTGGTCAGCGTAAGGGTAACTACAGTGTACAACACCGAGTCTATTGTATTTGAGTGTGAGCTATGGATTGTGGCAGAACTAAGGCACACACTTAGGCCAGTGCCATAAAATAAGGAGAAAACTGAGAGGTGAGATGCACAGGTGGAAAAGGCTTTATTCTCCCCTGAGCAGATGAGAAACTATCTTGAAGTAAGAGTAAATGATACCAGCAAGTGAACCAGTACCCAATAACACAGGTAAAAAATGTATCACAAGGTCCTTAAGAAAATTTTCAGAATAGGCAAGTTGGACTATCTGATTAAATTCACAGAAAAATCATGGATTTGCTAATCTATACAAAAATAGCTTCAATGCCAGTAAGTTTTGTAGCAAGGCATGCAGGACACTCATGATCCAGAACATCGGAATGAGAGCTACACAGAGGCCATGGTTCATGATGACCATGAAATGCAGGGGATGACATGTGGCCACAAAGTGGTCATAGGACATCACAGCCAAGAACAAGCCACCCAGATCTACAAAGAGCAAGAAGAAGTACATTTGAGTGATGCAAACTGCATAGGTAATGAACTTGGTCTGTCTGTGTATATCCACCAGTATCTTGGGCACAGTGGAAGACACAAAACATATATCTTCAAAGAACAGGTTGGAAATTAAGGAGTGCATTTGCATGTGCAGATGACAGTCAGTGATGATGGTCAGGATAATGAGTAGGTTCCCAAGCATAGTGACAAGTTACATGGAGAGAAAAAGCCATATATATGGGGCTGCAAATCAATGTCATCTGAAAATCCTAGAAGCAGAAATTCTTGTGTTGTTTCCTAGCTCTATATGGTGGATGCAACTACAAGGAAAAAGAAAAAAAAACAGGAGTGCTATTCACACAAATTAATGTTACCCATATAGTTGAAATGTTTCAATTTACATTTTCCAGTCTAGAAATTAGTTTGCACATTTTCTTTGAGGATGTGTTCCCTTTAGAACATCCCTAGTGTCATTCCTAATTAGACATGGGTGTCCCATTGATGTTTTATCCCCAGGAAGTCATGTAATGTACAGATTTATTGATAAACTGTTTCTTACATTTGAGGAATATACAGTGAGTGTTAACCATGTTTCAAGCCCTGAATCTAGGTAATGATTAGCCCTGCTATAAAACAAAAGGTTTTACATTCCCAAGATGGACATAGAGTGTATGTAAATAAGGAAATCACATATCTATTTCCTTTTTGTGGTAAAGATATCACATACATTTTCATGTGCAAATACTCACCAGATGATATACATTAAGTGAATATGAATTATATCTCAATAAAGGCATTTAAAAATAATTATATAATATGCCATATAGTGAAGTAGCCATTTAGCAAATGAAACTAAGTGTATTGAAATTTCCTTTTTTGTATTGCTTAGGGTGTCTTGTGTGGAACCCGGGACATCATGAATGCAATGCAGGTCCTCTATCATTGATCCTTACACCCAACCCTGAGGACATCATTGCCTTGGTGTCTAGGTCAGATGAACAGAGAAGGTGCCATTTGAACAGAAACCTCAAGAATACACAGCAGGAGCCAGGAGGTTCTCTGCAGAAATTTCAGATGGCATGGAGAGAAGCCAGCGCAAAAGCCCTGAGGCAAGTACTTGTTCAAGATGTTCAAGGCCTTTAGAAAGCCCGCATGTGGAAGTCAATGAGAAGTGAAAGAAGAGAAGGAGAGTGAAAGAGATAGTGTCAGAGGATGCTGAGTAATGAGCTGGTGATGCAAGACTCAGGGAGAACCTCATCCCCACTATGTACTTAATACACGTTATTATTTTCATTATGAAAGCACACTGTGGATTCAAATGAAAACTCTCCTTTCAACCATGTAACTGTATCAACAAAGATAAATCCATGGCAAACACAGAAACACACAGAAAATAGGTTATCATGTTCTGAGAACTTTTGTCCTATAGAAGATGCTCAGGGAGTATATTTTAGGGCAACCAACAGTGAGGCCTCAATATATGTGTTGGTATCTACCCACTGGGTGGTGGTAGCATAGCCCCAGTTGGAATTTCTAATATTCTGTAAATAATTCCAAGGGTCCAGTAGAGATATATTCTCTGTGGATGAGACCACCTGCATAGAGCAGGGGCCTGGAAACATTTTCAAACAGCTCCCATTAAAACCATACCTAGATATCTGATTTGTAACTTTGGGTTGATCACTTATCTCCGAGATTCTCATTTCTCCACATAGAAAATGAGAACATAAGAATCTTGACCACATAGAATGGACTTTTCTGTTTTATTTGTTTTAAATGACAGTGTTTCTAAGATGTGTGGGAGGCTAGATCACGTCCAGTTAACAGTTCATGCAAGAGTAATGAACACTGGATTCCCCTGACTTTCAATTTTGTCTCCTGCGAACAGAGAATCTTCAGGGGAAACCTATCATTCTTGAGCAGAATAATGTCCCATGAATAATAATGTGTCCAGGGATTTTAGTACCAAGAGAGAGATGTGAGTAATGAGAAGGTTTAAGGAGTTGTGTGTATTCTTTCTGATCCTGTCCCTAAGAATGAGCAGACTTGAACTGGACGGGACATGGTTGTGTCCTTCAGAACCCTAAACCTGGCTCAGGGATCAGTGCTGGACTGTTTCTTGCTCTCTTTTCTAGGAACATAGTTTTCCTCTCCATATTTAACTATTCAAGGAGTTAGGAGTTTCATACAGAGAACTTCCACTTATAGATCTCATCCAGGTTAGTCTGAAGAGTCCAACAGTTGCTGCAAGAGGTGTTCAGAGATTGGAAGCCACCAATGTCTAGGTGCCTGAAATCCCCTGAGAACAAACCCATCTCAGCCCTAAGCTTAGAGATTGCAGGTTGCAGGAGATTGTTGGAGATTGCTGGTTTAATGAATGCATTCATATTTATATTTATGGTTTTAGATAGTGAAGTGTCAAATTAACTCAGTGTTGTAGGGTCATTGCTGACCATGACATGAATGTAATGGAAGCACAGTTAGAAGAGGGAATGAGAGGCTGATGTTATGTCTGTAAAAATGAAACATGTTTCCAAGGATCTTTTCAATTATGGGAAGCAGAGAAATCAGACATCAGCTATGGATGGATATAGAGTTAAGTGAAAGTATCTCATTTCTTAGTATTACAGGGCACATTTGACTATGCTGCTCCATTGAAAAACAGTGTATTTCTTCCAAATACAGCCTGGTAAGAATAGTTTATATTTCAAAAAAGTTACATTATGTACTATCATGCTCTCCATTCACATTTAAAATTTTATTTAGCATGTAAAATATGATATATTAATGAGTCTCTTACAATTATTTCTTTGTCATGAGACTAAGTATGAGTTTGTTGGATGTTTACTTTCCCTATTGCAAGCTTCCTGTGAGAATTTTTTTCTCTTTTATTAATAGTATATAATTATAATACATGATTATTGCATTCACCTTGATAAGTTGGTACATACAAATATTTCACCATATTATTGTCTTTTATTACATTCATTAAAATTTAGGAATTGAACTTTTCCACCAACTTTGTTGCTTTCAAAGCAACAAAGCAACATTTTGTCTGTTTATCTGAATTATTAGAGAGAAATGGTCAAAGCATACAAATCTTATAGCTGGTGGTTCTATCCTATTTCTCTCAATTTTAAATGTAGAAAATTCATTTACATTATTTCAGTAAATAATATACATTTACAGAAATACACATATTTCTAACTCTTTTTCAAATCTGTTTTTCCTTGTTGTGCCTTTTGAAAAGTCAAATCAAGTCAGCCATCATTGCTTGCCTTTCCATATCATTTGAATAAAAAATCAGCTTTTACATCTTAAGGATATTTTAATCCCTATGACCTTATATAACATACAAACCTTTATATAACATAACTTTTGATATTACTTGTACTAGCATTTTAAATGATATTTTGCTGTTTTATTTCTAAGAGTTTGGCAATTTAACTTGGAACTAATGCCTCATGTTAGTGCTGTCAAATAGTTACCTGTTTGTACTTACTTTTTAAAGTACATCATAGTTTTTACTTTATTTCATACAGTTGTTTTGAATGGATGAACTTGATTACATTCTCATTGCCATTCTTTGTCACCTAAATTCTAACATTCTCTCAAAAGTTCTCATTCTGTATTACACACACATTCACATCTGTGCACTTTTTATTCAAGGGCCTGATACATTGTGAATTATTTTTATTCACAGCGCAGTCTTCTTTTCCAGGTTGTGTCCTCCTGAGTTCCCTGCTCAATAGTACCTTAAGGAATTCTCTTATCAATAATGGCTATGTTAATGGTTTCACTGACTGTATTATACTTAACATTTACATTTTTGGTAGTATTTCACATGTTATGCTCATTTTTTACAACTATAAGAATTTCAAGTGAATTTTATATTGTTATGTGTCAATTTTTCAGAGGGAATTTTTGCCTACAAAATGTTTTAGTTTCATTTAGTTAAGCGTTTTTCTTTTTACATATTTGTTACCTTAAAATAACCCATGAAGATTTTAACCATAGTTTTCTTGACATACATCACAATCATGTTTACTTGCACACTGAGCTATTTAAATCTTCTGACTTTTCATAAGATATCCAAGCTAAAGTACCAATTTTTTTTCCTTCACATAGCCATTAATGCCACCTTGTAATTATTCAAAATTTTCTGTGAAGTATAAATTATTGTACTCATAATAATTGCCCATATATATAGAACAAATTCCTAATTTGACCAAGTGTTTTTATGTCCCAGAAACTTCTACAAGCACTGTGTAATATACAATTTTATGCCAAGATATATACCAATATAATTATAGATTTATTTTTATATTCTTAAATTATTGCTCTTTCATATCTAATTTCTGTAAATTTTCAAAGTGTTATTCAAATTCCTTTAATGTAACTGTTTTATAACCACGTATTTAATGTGGAACACTTCCCTCACAATTGTTTTATTTCAAAGCTTCTCATTTTCTTTAGTTTTTTTTCTAAATAAATAATACACATATAATCACACACCATTGTGAAAAGAAAGATGAGCAGGAGAATTACCTGTTCAATTTCTCTTCACATTATTATAGCTAAGAAAGAGAACAAATAAATAAATGTTTGTTTGATATCGTGTACTAGGTGTATATCACAGGGAGAGGTTTATTCCATAAAAATTTCATGGCTGTGCACAATTTTATAAATATGGCAGCGAGAAACCACTGCAGGCTGTCTGACTACCAAAACAAGCTCTTGTGTGTACTGATTGACTTTCTCAATATAAGATCCAGGAAAAAAGAAAAGAGTAGCATTGTGGTTATTAGAGGCTGGAAAGAGTGTGAGGGAAGAGGTTATGGAGTGAGTGAGTAATGGGGATGTGAATGAGTATGTGAATGAGTAAGGGGGACACTTGATAGGAGGAATTATTTCAGTGCTCTACAATGTAGTGGGGTTATTATGGCTGTTAGCTTCTAATACTATATTTCAAAATACCCAGTACAGAAGCTTTTGAATGATCCCAAATGAAGAAGTAATAAATGTTGAAAGTGAAAGAAATGTCAATTACCCTGATCTGATTAACACACATTTAAGAGAATTGAAATAGGATACTGTACGTCAAAAATATGTAAAATTATTGTGTCAATTAAAAATTGAGGGAATATTTTTAAAAAGATTTAATTCAAAAGTCCAAGAATTACAAAGGAAGAACTTCACAGGAAAAATGAGAAAGAAGACTTTCTTCTCCATTACTAAATTATACAAAGACCAATTGAATGTACCCCAGCCAAAGAAAAGATAATTTTTCTGGTGTCTCATGAAAAAAGACCAAAGAGTATTTTGTTTTTCATTAAAATCATTTGCAAATTGTTGGATTTCTTTTTCTAAATTTGTTATTTATTTTCTGCTGTGTTGTTCAGATTTTATGTTTCCTTATGCCAAAACCTTGTTTTGTCTTTTGGACAAATTTATTTAAAAAAATATTTTTGCTGGAATTGGAATTCTACCACAAAGATGAAAGCCTGATTTTCCTTATTCTCCCTCATGGACCACCTATGCTTATTAGGAGTTTTCCTCACTTAGTTCCACATAACCACACCCCTTTTATTGAGAAATGCTTGTTTCTGTAAACACAGGACAGATACTGAATGTAACAAAATGGAGTTCCGTAGTTATACATGAGGAGAGATGAACTGGAATTTATAGTCACTATTCTTAGGAAAAAGTTAATTTGATAATGATAATTTTCCTGGTATCAATTTATTTCTAATAATGTGGTTGGGGGTAAGCTGAGCATAACAAATATATATCGTGCTCTCTGTGTGTACATGTGTGTATATGGGTTTCTGTGCTTTTAGTGATGAGTAATTTCAGAAAAAGGCTTTCTGCACACAATATGCATAAAAATATGACGTGATGTTTTGACATAGGCTTTCTTGCTTTTTATGATGGAGCAAAAGTGATTCCAAGGAAATTGTACTCTCATTTTTTTCCTCCACTCTCATTAGTAATATGAGTTACCATACTCTTCCACAATGCTTATAACCAGAAGCAAGTCAGTTCCCAGAGGGCCACATTATCACAAGGGAAAACAACCTGAGACTGCAGCACACTCTGTTACCAAGCAAGTATTTTCAGTAGGTTATATGCATTCAATGCTTTTTGGATTTATGTAGCTCAACTTACAATGGTTTTATTAGCATATAATCCTGTCATAAGTCAAAGAGCTTTTGAACTCTAAATGTGATTCATCAAACAGAGGACAGAACACAAACAACAGTTGTAAATAAAAAGGAAACCATTTCAAATGGAATGAACCTTTGCAACCAACTGAATAAGGAGCAAATGAAAAACAAAATTTGGACAGAGGGAGAATTTTTATCCTGCTGTTTCAGGGCAACAAGCCCACACTCTCTTCAGTATTTTTTATTTATTTCAGTATATTTTTATTTATCCTTAATACTGGTGCCTAACCATGAGGTGCTGTATGATAATTTGATATATGCATATAGAGTAGTGACCTATAGTTAATATTTCTAGTTCTTCAAACATTTATTTATCATAGATGTGACACTTCAGAGCATTCTCCGTATTTTGAAGTATGTTGTAGATTGCTGTAGACTGTATTTATCCTACTCTGCTGTACAACAACAGAACCAGTTCCACAGATCTGATTGTGTCTGGGTGCCTGTTATCTAATCTTTCACTGATTCTCCTCTTCCTTTTCCCTCCCTGACTCAGGAGACCATTATTTCATTTTTTGTTCTATTTGATCAATTTTTCTAGCTTCCACATATGAGGACCTGCAGTATTTGTTGTTCTGCATGTGACTCATTTCACTTACAGTAATGTCTTTAAGTTCCAACCCTGCTGCTGCAAGTGAGATTTCAGTATTATAAGTGAACAATATTTTAATATGCACATATGCTACATTTTAATTGTTTATTCTTCCATTGATAGGCACCTAGTTGATTTTGTAACTTGGTTACATTGAATGATGCCATGATACATATAGGTGGTATCCCTTTATAGTATGTATTTCATTTCATGTGGATATACACACGAATTACTTCAATGCTTTCTAACATCACCTCTTCTCTCTCTTCCTCTTTTAGAGTTAAATTAAATTATTCTTGAATCTGAACTCATTTAATTTCTACAAGATACTAATGAGCCAAACACAGGTATCATATTTTATAGCTCAAAAACTGAGACTCTGTTTGTCTAACTAAGATTGTATGAAATAATAGATATAAGTGGTACCACTGATATTTTTTAAATTTGGTTGCTTGCTCTAAGCTTTGTGATCTCATAATCTATACAAAGAGTGTCTCTTTTAAACATGTTATTATATCTTGTTATACACACTACAAAAGAAAATTATGGTATGGATGTGGTTGCAATGTGATATGTTTGAAACCTTTAGTTTTAATAGCTATAATAATTTTGCATGTTTTTGTGGTAAAATGTAATGTGGTAATTAGAATATT
>NW_004624991.1:4880-34047 GCF_000247695.1 Heterocephalus glaber | reverse complement strand
GTGTTGGATTTTGTAGAACACTTTTTCTGTATCTATTAAGATAACCATATGGTTTTTATTCTTAGCTCTCTTAATATAGTGTATTGCATTTATCGATTTGCATATTTTGAACCATTGCTGCATCCCTGGGATGAATCCAGAGTGTATTGATCTTCATGATCTGCATTCTGTTTGCCAGTACCTTATTGAGGATTTCTGTGTCTATGTTAATTAGGGAGACTGGCTTATAGTTTTCTTTGTCAGTTGTGACTTTCTCTGATTTTGTTCTCAAGGTGATGCTTGCTCCCAGGAATGAACTTGAGTGTATTTCTTCTCCTTTAATTTCATTGAAGAGCTAAAACAGTAGTGAGAATAGTTCTTCATTAAACGTCTTGTAGAATTCAACAGTGAAGTCATCGGGACCTCAGGTTATTTGTTGGTAAGTTTTTAATTATGTTTTCAATTTCATTGATCGATATTGGGGTGTTTTGAATATTTAGGTCTTCTTCATTAAACTTTGGTAATTCTCATATATCTAAACATCTGTCCATTTCTTCCGTGTTTTCACTTTTATTGGCATATAGGTTCTCAAAGTAGATATCGGATTTCTGCTGAACCTGTTGCAATTTCACTTTTTTCATTCCTAATTCCATGGATTTGAGCATTATCTTTCCTTTTTTGATAAGGTTGGCTAAGGGTTTGTCGATTTTTTTATTCTTAGTATCCATTTCATTGATTTCTGCTCTGATATTTATAATTTCCTGCCTTGTATGAGCTTTGGATTTGTCTTGCTCTTTTTATTCTAGGAGCCTGAGGTTGTTAATTGAACTCATTCTGTTCTCCTAATATGAGTATCCACTGCTTTGAATTTCCCTCTCAAGACTTTTTTCTTGTGTCCCATATATTCTGATGTGTGTTATTGGCATTGTCATATGCTTTTACAAACTGTCTAGTTTCTTCTTTAATTTCTTCTGTAACTCATTGGTTGTTCAGGAAGGTGTTGTTCAATTTCCATGTGTTTATTAAGTTCATGTGGTTTCTTTTGCTATTGATCTCCAGTTTCCTCTCACTTTGATCTGATAATATACTGGGGATAACTTCTACTTCTTTGGATTTACTGTAACATGTTCCATTAGCAAATATGTGGTCTAATTTGGAGAACAACCCATGTGTAGCTGAAAGCAATGTTTATTCTGATTTTGTTCAGTGGAATATTTGTAAATACCTATTAAGTCCATTTGTTCAAGAGTTTGGTTGAGTTCTAGTATTTCCTTGTTGATATTTCTTCTAGTTCACATGTCTATTTGTGACAGTGGAGTATTGAGGTCCCCCACTACTATTGTATTAGTGCTTATTTGATTTTTCATGTCTGTTAATATTTGTTTTATTTAGTTGGGAGTACTAGTATTTGTTGCTTATATATTTATGATTTTTGAAAAGGGATTTTTCCCTTTTCAAGGATGTAGTGACCTTCTTAGTCTTTCTTAATTAGTATTGGTTTGAACTCCATTTTGTCTGCAATAGGATAGCTATTCTTGTTTTTTTTTCAGATTCCTGTTATATGAAGTATTGTTTTCTACTCATTTTCAGCCAATGAATTTCTTTTTGAATTAAGTGTCTTTCTTATATGCAACATATTGTTTAATTTTGCTTGTTGACCCATTCTACCAGTCTATTTCTTTTAATTGGTGAATTGAGACCATTGACATTGATGGTTATAACTGATACATATTGCTTTATACTTTCTATGATCTTCTTCTTTTGCTGGTTTCCCACAGCAGCTAGCATTTAAATTCTTATCTTGCCTAATGGATTCATTCTGTTGGGCATACTCAGGTTTTGAACCTCATTGTCTTTTCCTAGACTATTGTTCAAATATTTTGGAGTGCTTGTTTGGTATTCATGAATTTCTTTGGGTGTTCTATTTTGTTAAAATATCTTATTTCCATTCATTTTGCAAGATAGTTTTGAAGGGTACATCAAACTGGGTTGGAGAATTTTTCCTTTTAGGGCTTAAAATACTTCACTCCAGGCTCTTCTTGACTTGAGGGTTTGTTCTGAGGAGTCTTCTTTGATTCTGATGGGCTTTCCTTTATGTGGTTTTTTTTCTTTTTTTTTAACTGTTTGCAGTATTTTGTTCTTCTTTTTGGTTTCTGGAATCTTGACTATTCTATATCTCAGTGCAGATTTTTTTGATCACAGCTGGTTGGTGTCCTAGATGCCTCACATATCTATTTCAAATTATATTTTCTTGCTGGTGAAGTTTTCTGCAATTACTTTTTTAATAGTTTTTTAATATCATCTGGACTCTCTCCTGTTTATTCATTGACTCCATTAAGTCTTATGTTATTCTTCCTTGTATCATCTAGCAGCTACTGGATTGATTTCTCATGGTCCCTTGCTATTTTTAAGAAATCTTTCAATCCCTGGTCACTAGCTGCCATCCTGTCTTCTATATCTGATATTCTGTGCTCTCATTGGGTCATTCTGCTGCATAAACTTTCAATGCAGTTTTTAATCTCCTGGATATCTCTTTGAATCTGTTTTATGGATTCCTTTTCTTTCCTATGCTGAGATTCCATCGTGTTCCTGAGCTCCGGTATTTTTTTTTAATCTATGTCTGTTGTAGATATTTTTTTTGGCACTGAGAATTGAACTCTAGTCCTTGCACTTGTGAAGCAGGAGCAGCACCACTGAGGTAAATCCCCAGCCCTGCTCTAGTGTTATTAATCATGTTTTTCACTATGGTCATTATCTCTGGTGCTATCTGAGAAATTATTTCTGATTTCATTTTTTCTGTATCCTCTTTCCTTTCCAGTTTAGAGAGTCCAAGTGGTTGAGTTTCACATTGTTCCATCTCACCCTGTCAATTTCTGCTTGGTGATTTTAAAGTCTGGCGTTGCATCTTGTTTAGTTGTCTTCTCATTTCTATTTTTTGTTATTGTTGAAGTTTTTTATTTAATTTGCTGCTTCTATATTGCTATTGCAAATATCTTTATTGTTAGTATTTAAAACCCGTAGGGAATGATTACTTCTTGGTTTGTCTTCTTGGTGTAGTTGGCCTTTGGTTTTTTGCATCTGTAATGGCCTTTAACCAATCTCAGTCCTGGTATACCAGTAAAGACAACTGACTAGAGCAATCATGCCACGTTGGCCAAAGTACTACAGTCAGCATCAACAATAGCATCAAACACAGCTTAGAAAATGACAAATTGGTGTAGGTATTATTCTGATACTTTACCTGCATGAACCAGACATGTGATTATATATTAAAATCAAAGACCAACCAGAAATATGTTGAGTTGGTAAGTCTTTCAATCTAGCAGCTTTACCCTCTAGGAAGAAGACTTAGAAGGAGTTGGGGGCTATAGAAAGATAGAAGGAGATGTTAGAAGCAAGGCTAGAGGACATGGGGTGATCACACAAATTTTGTGAATCTCATAAAGACTGGAAGAAAAGAGAGAAGGAAGGAACTGAAACAAGAACAGAACAAATGTATAGCAACGGGAAAACTAGAAGCTATATTTACACTCATTTAACAATTCAAGAAAATAAGAGAATAAATAGGACAAAAATAGGAACAAGAAAGGAGGGATATGAAGAAAAGAAGAAAAAAAGAAGAAAGAAAAGAAAAGAAAAGAAAAGAAAGAGAAAGAAAGAAACAAGAAAGAAAGAAAGAAAGAAAAAGAAAAGAAAAAAGGAAAGAAAGAAAGAAAGAAAGAAAGAAAGAAAGAAAGAAAGAAAGAAAGAAAGAAAGAAAGAAAGAAAGAAAGAAAGAAAGAAAGAAAGAAAACCAAAGAAAGAAAGGTCTGCTTTGAGGCTTGACTTTGCTCTTGCTGGTAGACAATGTGGGCAGCAGTGTGCAGAACTGAGTCAATTAATCTCAGCAAACCAGCCATAGTCCAATGAGATTCAGGCTGGTATCTGGGTGTGAGGCCAGAATGGAGCTCCCTGACCTCTTGCAGGTTAGAACTCTACAAGGTTCTACTGAAGGTTAGAGCTGCCCTTCCCTCATAGCAAGCAGGTCCAGGTTCAGTAGGAAGTTCTAGTCACAATATCTCACCTATTGCTGTAGTACACTCTGTCTTCTCTCTCCCAATGGGCTTCAGTTTTCAACAAAAGCAAGCCTCTCTCTTCTGCTCACAACTGTGCCATCATCTTGAGCTCATAGCAATGGCTTTCTGGGCCCAGATGCTTTGGCTGCATGGATCCAGACCCACAGGATGCCCTTGTAGGTGCAGGGATGCTGCACATCTTGTGGGGTCTGGGAATAAGAGGCCAAAAATTATTCTTTTATAATCTCCTTCCCTACATCCTCTATTCTTGAATTCTTCCTTTCCCACTTTCATTCTTCTTGATATTATTTTCACCTCTTTAAGCATTTATTATTTTTTGTGTTTCTGATTTACAAACTCTTCTCTTCAAATTAATTATATAATATATAATTAATTGTTGTAAACTGTTGTCAATCATTTTTCGTCTCCTCAAACTGTATTTTGCAGTCTGTTATCTAATGTATAAGACCTTATAAATATGATATCTCAAAGACACAACCCAAAAAAATTAGGACTAGGAATTCTAAAGAAAGTCAGCAAACCTCAAATACTAAGTCAGTATTTAGCAAACAATATTTCTTTACAACATTAATTCAATATAAAAAGAGAAACAAAGAAAAATTTCATTTTGCAAAATTTCACAAAATATCTAGAAATGAAGTTAACAAAGGAGGTGAAAGAACTCTACAGTGAAACACAGGTGAACTAAATTCATTAGGACAAAAAAATAGGAAAAATCTGCCATGTTCATGGTTTGCAAATATTAATATTGTAATATGTCCTTATGCACAAAGGAAAATATGGATTTGCTATAATCCCTGTCAAAATAAAGAAGACATTCATCACAAAAATATCGGAAGAAACCTTAACGTGTATAGGGAATGTTGATGGACTAGAAGCAGTTTGGATCATGAGCAGGTCTTTTATATTATTTCCAAAGCAACAGGAGATTGGTGTGTAAGGAGATTTACCAAGAATCTGGATATCATATAATTCTAGTGAATGTCACCAGGCAAAACACAGAAAGGTTCATAATTATTAAGATAAGATAATTAACTGAAACAAAAGATCTCAGTTGTTGAGTGAGTGTCTGCTAAGATGGGGTGGGTAACATCCCCTCTTCAGTAGGAATAAAATGACACAAAATTCCCTTGTACTCACTGGTTCTGACTCATGTTGGGACACACATAGTGCAATAGGAGATCTGAGTGCACCTATCCAAGCAGTGAGAAGAGTGATAATTCCCACCCTACCTCCCAAGATTTCAAGAGGAGCAGATATACAACACAGCACAGGGATCACACACACACTTCATGATTTTGCCTTACTAAAATGACCAGGAGGCAGACTCAAGCAGAATTTGGGCAGAAAACCATTTTCACTCACTCCCTTTGCCTAGCAATGGAAAGCCACAATATTTTTCATAACTTCAAAATGAAACTACCATCATGTGATAGGGAAGAAGCTTAATAATGTAGGGCCTATAAAAATATGACTGTGACAGTGGAAATTCAAAACAGTAGGAGAGAAGCCTCACATCAGTTCCTGGGAGATGTAACTCTGTGCTAAAAGTAATCCCAAGTTGGCAATTTCAGTGCGACAGTAGTCAAAGGCATCAATAGGGGACACTGTGGGGGTAAATTGTCTGAGACTTGGAAACTCCTGTAAGGAACACTGAAACACTGAAATAACTGAGGAGTCTTGCTGCATCAGTGCTAAATAAACTCGAGCCATTTGAAGTACATGGAGCTAAGATAGAGGACAAATCCCAGGCCACCACACTCACAGGAGAGTAGCCCTCTGCCTGCAGAGGGAGTGAGAAACAGTCTCAGGCAACCCTCTGAACATTCCAAACCCTTCTCTGCAAGGTATAAAGAACTTAGTTGTGGTGAAATAATTTAAGCACTGGTTGACTTACCTCAGTGCCCAGCCATAACCACACCAACCATAGGACCATGGAGTACAACCCTGTTTATGCACTACAAGGCTACTCTATATTTGAACTAAGATGGAAAAGCAATATGCGTGAATGTAAACTTTAATGTAAAGTTATTATTTTTTTGTTTTTATTCTTCTGATTTTGCTTTTAGTAAGTTCTACGGAACTGTATGTGTCTAGTAAGTCATGTGAGTGTGAATTATTTCTTTTAATTTTAAGGTGTCCTTACTACATCATATTAAGAACACCTACGCCAAGGATTGTTTAGTAGGGTTTGCTAAATCAGATTTTTGGTTAGGTCATAAATTTGACTCAATCATTCTGTATCTTCCACCATTTTTCATTGAAGTCTCTCCTGCCTCCTCTGTCCTTAACTTCCTCTGAAACAGCTTCTCAAATCTCTTTTCCTACCTACTTTGTTTTCTGATATTCATTACTATCAGCATAATTGTTTTTTATTCTTTGTTATTTATTTTCTCCTTTCATGATCTCTTAGAATATATATGTTTGGAGTATTTGCATATGCAACTATAAATAAATTTAATTATTGTATTTTTGTAGTGTCTTACATTATCCTGTCAGGTTCAAACTCAATAAGATTTGTATCTATGGTGACTGAATATTAGATTCTACCCCTTTATTAACTTGATCCAATCTCCTTAAAGTTTCTTTTACTTTATAATTGTATTTTCTTCCCTCTTCTTTGTTCTTCTCACCTCCACAAATAACTTCTCAAAACCTTGCCACTATTTTTCCATCCCAGGCATGAAAATAAAACCATGCATGCTTGTTTCTTTCATTCTCTGACATCTCTTTATAGCTTTATCTGTTTTTCTTAACATTTCATTCTTTTTCTTTATCTTCCTGTATATCCCAATGTACTCTTCAATTATACTATTTTGTAGCATTCCTGGGTTAGTGAAAAATTGTGAAAATTTTTAACAAATTTTAAATTATCTGTTGACATATGGATAATTGTGTAGGTGCTGGTATGGCAGAAATACATTGTCACTTAATGCAGCAATATGGACTGATCCTAGCACTTTGAACAGCTTTTTTTTTTTCTTAAGATCTTTTATTGGTACATTTTAGGTATACAATAGATTTACATTTATCTTTGCGTGCTTGTACCTGTACATTATGTATCGTGGTTCTTATTTTTCCCCCATTCCCTGCCCTCCCTTCACCCCCTCCACCCTATCCTATTTACATAGATTTTGTTTCCATTTTTTTCTTTTCTCATAATTTTTTCTTTCCCATCTTTCCTTTCCCCTTCCCCTCCCTTCACCCCTACCTCTTTGGAAATTTTCTCCTATTTCAAATTATCAATTATTGATTTTAATAATTTTAACTCTTATTTACAATTTCAGTTTCTCACAGTAGAGAAGCAATTTGATATTTATACGTGTGTCCTATTTGTTTCACTTAATAGTATGACCTTGATATGTATCCACTTAGCTATAAATGACTCTAGTTTCTCATTCTTTATGGCTGAGTAGTACTCCATTTTATAAAAAACCCCACATCTTCTTTATTCAGTTTCCAATTGATGGGCACTTGGGCTATTTCCAAGCTTTAGCTATTTCAAACTGTTCCACTATAAACATGGGCGCACATATATCACTGTGGTATGATTTTTTAAACTCTTTTGGGAAGATATATATATCATATATATAAGGAGTTATGAAAAGGAAGCAAGCAGAAATTCTGGACATAAAAAATTCAGTAAAAAATTTGGCAGTAGATATCTTTGTCAAAAGATAGAACATTAACTCTTGAAGATTGGTTGATGTGGAAGGACAGCAACTCAGTAATATGCAAAAAGCAACAAAAGATGACCAAAAATGATCTAAGAAATCCTAGATCACTCAGAAAAAAACTAATCTAAAGATTATTTGAATTCAAGCTAAAGTTAAATATAATGATCTGAAATATATCTTAATATATTAAAATATATACAAACTTTTGCAAAAATTTTTCCAAATCTAGAGAATGAAAGAGATACTAGGTATAAGAGGCATTCAGATCTCCAAATAGACATGACTGGAAAAGAACTTCTACACAACACATCATAATCAAAGTCCTACACGCAGAAATCAAACACAGACCACTAAACTCTGTTAACTGAATGCCAAATTGCTTATGAGAGTAATCTCATCATTAAAGGAGATTTCTCAAAACAACCTACAATCCAGGAGAGTTTGTAGTGCACTCTTTTTATAATTCGTATATGTTTACAGTATGTAATTCCATTCACTTTGACAAATCATATATATTCCTTGTATATAATTTTGTTCCTTTCAAACTTTTTTCCCCTTTGTTCCCTCCATTCTCCCCCACTTGCCATGGTTTCTTTCTCCATATTCTAGAACTCTGTCTTCCTGTTTTTGTATATACTGCCTTTTTAAAAATTCTTTAATGTTTTAAGTCTCTCATATGAACTAAAATCAAGTAATAAGTAATATTGTAAATTTAACCTACTTTACTAAATATTAGAGTTTCAATTTCCATCCATTTTCAAACAGATAACTTGAATTTATCCTTTTTTTGGCTGATTAATGTCCCATTGTGTAAATATTACACATTTTATTTTTACACTCATGGTTTGTTGAGTATCTAGACGGCTTCTGTTGTCTGGCTATTGTGTATTGCAGTGATATAAAAATTGCTATGCATGAATTTCTCTAAAATGATCTTCAACTCTTTTGGGAAAATACTCAGGATAGGTATAGCTGGGTCAAATGCAATTCCAATTTTTAATTTTTGTCGAATCTCCATATTGTTCTCCACAGTACTTGTACTATTTTATGTTCCCATCAACAATGTAGAAGTGTTTCTTTCCCCCCACAAATTCATCAGTAATTGATTTTTAAAAGCACTCTTGATGATGACTATTCTTTCTGGGGTAAAATGTAATCTCAGTGTTATTTTCTCATGCATTTTTCTAATATCAGAAATATTCAATGCATTTTCTAATACATGTTATTCATTTACTCTTCTTTTGAGAAGTGTATTCATTTCAGCTATTCATTTTATTGAATATTTTATTGAATTTTCTTTATATATTCTTTACGTATTTTTGTGTTCATTATATATTTTAGGTATTAGTCCTCACTCCAAGGAGTAACTGGAAATTTTTCCATTCTGTAAATTTTCACCCTGTCCTATGTTTCCTTTGATGTTCAGAAACTTTTATTTTGATATAATCCCACTTGTGGATCATTAAGGTTAATTCTTATGCCTTCTGTATTCTCTTAAGGATTACTTCCCTATGTGTATCTCTTAAAGTATTTTTCCTACTTTATCCATCAGCATATTTGGTGTTTCTGTTTTACTATCTAATTCTTGAATCGATTCTCATTTGCTTTTATTGTAGGATGAGAGACACAGGTTTGGTTTGTTATCCATTTGTTTATCTAGTTTTCTCTGTACCTTTCTTTGAAAAGGTGGTCATTTCTCAGCTTATGTTTTTAATTCCTTTGACAAAGATCAGACAACTATAAGTACATGGTGTTGTTTCTGTGCAGCCTATTTTAAGACATTGTTCTGTGTCTATTTATGTGCTATTATCATGCTGTTTTATTAACATATTTCAAAATATAATGTGAAATCTGCAATTGAAATGCTTTCAGGTTTTCTCTTTTTGCTCAGCATTGCTCTGGATATTCTTCTGGTCTCATATACTTATATGATTCCTTTCTCCAGTTCTATGAAAAATGCTTTTGTTATTTTAAGAGAAGTTGCAATAAATATATAGATCTTTTTTAGTAAAATTACCCATTTAATAATATGCGTTTTCCCTCTTTAGAAACAGAGAATATCTTTTTTTTGTAATGCCCATTTCAATCTTTCCTCATAGTAATTAAGTTTTTGTTGTACAAGTCTTTCCTCCTAGCTTAAGTTGATTTCTGGGAAAATTAAATTTTAATATATCAGGATGGGTTTTGTTTTATGGAATTCTTTTTCAGTAAGTTCATTATTGGTGAACAGAAATAATATTTTATTTTGTGCATTGACTTTCTATCCTGCCACTATGATGAATTTGCTTTTTAGAGGCATGAGTTTTCTCATAGAGATTCTTTTTGATTTTCTATGTGAAGGATATGTCAACTGGGTATAGATGGTCTGCATTTTTCCTTTCCAATTCAAATCCTTCATTTGTTTTCCTTTCTCTTGGTAAAACAGTATTTGAATACTATATTGAAGAGGTGGAGCAAAAGTGAAAATTCTTGTGTTATTCCTTTTTATATGTTTCTCTAAAAGTTTATCAGTCTTATCCATCCTTGCATTAAAACCAAATATTTGGTGGATCATTTCTATTGTTTTAAGTCTCATTTTCATTGATTTTCACTCTGATATTTCTTCTACAATTTAGGATTGGATAGTTCTTGGTTTACTCTGACCTTGAGATGCATCATTGGGATATTTATTTGGCAATCTTCCATTTTAACACATTAAAATAGACTTTCAGTTATGATACTTTCTATTGCAATTTTTGTTTGATTTTAAAATTTCTTCTTCGATTTCTTCTCTAATCCATTGATCGTTTATGTTGATATTTTTTAATCCCCATGTGTTTGTGTAATTTATGTGATTGCTTTATCTGTTGATTTCTATTTTTATTCTGCTATGATCTTACAGGGTTTAAGAGATATTTCAATTTCTGTATATTTATTTAAAGATGATTTGTGACCTACAACATGATGTATTTCAAAGAAAGTTCCATGGGCTGCCTAGAAGCATGTGTATTCTGTTGTAGCGAAATGACACAATCCGTATATAGCTGAGAAATCTATTTGTTCAATGCATTAATTAAACTCTGCTATTTCTTTAATTTTTTATCAAGTTCATCTCTTTATCTGTATGAAATATCACTATAATTGTGTTGATATCTATCTGTTAAATCTTGTATTTTTAAATTTTGTGTAATTTGATCAAATTCAGTGTGTGTATATTTACAATTATTTTTCTCTTTCTTGAGAATGGTTCCATTGTCCAATAATTATTGACCTTCTTAGCCTCTTCTCATAATTTTGGAGTGGAGATCACAGCAGAAGTTGA
This sequence comes from Heterocephalus glaber, assembly GCF_000247695.1. The sequence goes on along the minus strand of NW_004624991.1, from coordinate 23,014 downwards.
AATAGATTTTCCTGCTTGCTTTAAGCAGTGGATGCAGAGATTACCATTTTCCATCCTTTCACTTTCATTTTGTGAGTTAATTCAAGCTTTGTCTCTTGGAGGGAACATACAGTAGGATTGTATTTTGATCCAGTCTGTCAATTGGTGTCTCCTGAGTTTGGAGTTAAGACTATTTACATTGAGTGTTATATTTACTGTATCTGTTCATCATATTATTTTCAGTGCTTAATCTATTATTTGTTTAGTTTTTCCTCTTGTTTGACCAGAGAACAGATGAGTAGAAGGAGAGAGAAAAGGAAAGCGATATAAAACAATCAAGGGCATAACATTCCAAATAACAAATGAAGCTATTTATGTATCACAAGCAAGAACTTAAATCAAAGGACACAAGGACACTTGATCCTCAGAATTTCTGATAACAGTAGCAAAATCTAAATCCACTGGGAAATGCTAGCAATTATATCTTCTATGCTTCGTCTCTTGCAAGAGGTCGGATCACCCTTGTATGCAAACATTGTTCAGTAACAATGTCTGCATGCTTAGGTGTACACTGAGATTTTATTTTACCCCTCTACGGAGTACGTTTTTCCTAACCCACTAAAAGACCAGGTACTCTCTTCAAGGCTGTGTTACTTCTGTTATTTCAGGTCTTATTCTTTCAAAATTTCTTCATTTCCCCTGATTTCTGGCTCACTAAAGTGTATTGCAAACTTCATCTGGACATCCATCTCCTGTTTACCATCTACTTGTTGCTTTGAGTAAATATCTTGGAATTGCTTTTGTGCACCTCTAGCTTGCCATGCTCTGGACTTCAAAATTGCATTTTATATGATTAAATAATGAAAGTTTGAGATTATGGAAATCCTATATGCACAAAATAATTAATTGAACATTTTGTATATTCATTGAAATAGTCCACTATATATTATGAACACATCCTAATATGTGTCCCTTGAAAATTAAAACAAAACCCTCTTAAATACACATATATAACATGCACATGAGTATTATTGCTACAAAGCAATTAACAAGGACCTTGAAACAACATACACTGATTATCCTTCTGTTCTGTAGATAAGAAGGATTGGTATGGCTGATTTATCTGCTTAGAGCCTCATGTTGGCCAAATATAATCACTAATTATGGTATGTTCTCAACTGGAGGTCAAGAGCCTTCCCTAGGCTCAATCAAGTGGTTGGCAGAGTTCAGTTGTTGATGTCATTATGACTGAGGTCTTTTAATCCTGCTCGTTGTTGAACAAGTATCTCTTTAAGCACCAGCAGTGCTCAGCTTCTTCTATCTATATGGGCCTTTTGAAACATGGCAGCTTAATACTTCGAATTGAATATAGCTGTGATCGTATTCAAGACTCCTTCCCAGATATTTGCAAGATATTCCTTATCTGATTTTCTATCACCAAGTGCTATTTTATACATTTATTCAACTTATGTCACTATTCTCCTTCACAACACTGCATGTTCTCACTCATGCATGAGGACCTCTCTCAGCCCTAATGGCTCTGTCACTGGGATTTCAGTATGGATGGTGCGTCTATCTGGCCCACAGCATCCCTTCCAGCTCCTTGAGTGTAGCCCAGCAGTCCCCACCACCGCCCACACCCACACTCCAACCCCATCCTGTCTGTTCCCATTGGAGTTCTTCCCAGTGCTGGAGTTCCTTGGGCAACTCCTGGGCCAAGTCAGGCCTGGAGTTTACCTCGGGGAGAGGATTTTCTTGTAATCTCACATGGTCTTGGCCATCAGAGGGGCGATTTTCTGGGCTGTGGATTTCCGGGTGTTGAGTGCTGCCCTCAGCGGAGGCCTGGCAGGACGGGGACTAGCACCGGGATTGGACTGCCTGACAGGAGCCACGCAGCATGCCCTGCTGTCACTGCCATGGCTGGAGGGGCTGACCCCCTCCCCTGTGGGGTGCTCTGATCCTTGGAGCCTGGGTGTTGCTAAGACTGCTCCCACCGCCACTGCTGCCACCCCCACTGCTGCCACTGATGCCGCTGCTCCCCCTCCTCCTCCTCTGATCTTCCTTCCACTGCTGTTCTTCCTCTTCCTCTTTCTCCTCCTCCTCCTTCTCTTGCTCTTCCTTCTCCTGCTGTTCTTCCTCCTCCTCCTTCTCCTGCTCTTCCTCCTCCTCCTCTTCCTTCTCCTGCTCCTCCTCCTCCTTCTCTTCTTCCCTCTCCTGCTCCTTTCCCCTCTCCTCCTCCATTTCCTTCTCCTCCTACTACTCTTCTTGGTATTCTTCCTGCTCTCATTGCTTCTCCTGCTCTTTGTATTTCTCTTCTTCCTTCTCTTTCTTGTCTTCCTACTCTTCATTCTCTTGCTCTTCTTTTTGCTCCTCCTGCTCCTCCATCTCCAGTGCTTTCTCCTGCTCTTGCTCCTCCTCCTCTTCCTTCTCCAATTCCTTCTCCTGTTCCTCCTCCTCCTGCTCCTCCTCCTCGTCCTCCTCCTTGTTCTCCTCCACTTCTCCCTGGTCCTCCAAATCCAACGTTCTCCTCCTGCCTCCTGGAGGATGCAGTGCTGAAGGGGATCAGCTTAGTCTGGTGGCCTGGGGGCCCATTCCCCCCTCGCCAATCGGATCCTGGTCATCAGAGCTTGATTTCTTTGTGCTCGGGCATCTGCAGCTGCAGGTACATCTCCCACCAGGACTCGTGCTCCTCTGGCTTTTGGTCTTTGAAATCTTTGTGACAATGAAGTTTCCATAAATGATCTGTCTTTTCAGCCAGCCCCAGATTGCAGGACTCTATGCGACGCAGCTCATGAGGTGGGCACTTCTCCAACACGGGTCAAAGGACACAATCGGGAATGAAGCTCACGTGGTAGATGGTGTCCAGGTTGTTGAAGAGCACCTGGCTGAGGCATTCACATATATAGGCCTATTTTTTTTTCTGTATTTTGTTTGTTTGTTTGCTTCTTTTGCTCTTTAACATAGTCCAAGGTTTGGATTTTTATACTGATACTCCCTGGGCAAAACAGATAGGTTATTCCAGGGAATAGCATTTAAAATGCAAATATACAACAAAGACCTTGGAATTGGAAAGGGGATAGAGAGGTGCAGCATGAGCTCAAGTGCTAATGTCCTGAATGTGAGCAGTAAGGAGAGATGGAGTCAGTGGGGAACCCACAGGTTGCAGAATGGACAGCATTAAGTCATAGACAATGACCTTGTCTCATGTGTTTTTCAGTGCAGAGCATTCTTGTAACCTTCAAGGCTTAACTTGAACAGAACCAAAAAAAAAAATGTCCAGTTTTTTCATCAGGCTCCTTGACATTTCTTATTCTTTTCAGTGTATATATTCAGTACATGATAATACATGGGAAATTGGCATATGTACATAACACATCTTAGTTCTCTTTTCATCTCCTTCCACTCCCCTGTGTTCCCTCAATCAAATTTCTTTGTCCTCTTGCCTTTTACACTTTATATTTGTGTAGCTCTCTCCTCTGGTGGTCTTTTAAGTTATCAAGACATTTACATGCAAGGACCATCAAAGAATAAGTATATTCTATAACAGAATCATTCCATTAATATATACACATGATGCAAAACTCTCTTTTTACTTTAATTAACACATTTTAATTGTATGCATTCATGGGGTACAGTGTAATATTTGAGTGTGTATATACAATATGTCATAATCTAATCAGAACAAGTACCATACCCATCCTCTCAGATGTTTATTATTTTGTAAAAACCACAATACTTTTTTCCAGATATCTTGAAATATACAGTATTTTTCTGTTAACTATAGCTACCGTACAGTGTTATAAAACACTAGAACTCAGCCAATCAACTGTATTTTTTACCTCATCACCAACCTCTTTCTAATTTCTCCCCTAACACTTCTCAGTTTCTAGGTATGACTATTTTCCCTGCTTTCACATATGAGTCAGAATGCAAGATTTTTCTTTCTATGTCTGGCTTATTTCACTTAACTTTATGTCCTCTAAGATTAAACCACTATTCACAATAGCCAAGCTATTAAATCGACCCAGGTGTCAATAAATGGTTGAACGGATACAGAAAATATGGTCCACCAACACAATGGAATGTTATTTAGCCATTAAAAACAAGAAAGCCTTATTACTTGTGGGATGTAGTTATCTGTGACCTTGTGCAGATCTTTTATGTGCATGACATGTTAAAATACTTCTAAAGTTTCTGTGACAACACTGTATACTGTTATGGAGAACATTGAACTGCAAGCAATAGAAAGTAAACCAAAATAGTGACTAAAACAAATTCAGACTGTATTCATTCCGACATGACACATCTGGGGTTAAGGAATTCAAGGCTGTGCCATCCTTAAGGACTTGGTCTCTCATTTCACTTTTTTGCATCACCTCCCCGGGTGTGTGTGTTTCATCCTCACTGCTACATATTAACTGCTTCACCAAGCGATACTGAATTCATGTTCCAGGCATGAAGACTGGGATCAGAATCAAGGATGGAGCATAAAGAAGAATTCCTCATGGGTCTTTTGAAAAACAAACTTTCAAATGATGTATAACACACAAACACACACAAACAATACTGGCAATATGTAATGGAAAGTAACACGTGTGCATTGTCGGTGAGAGTATAAGCTAGTACAATCAATGAAAAGCAATGTAGGATTCATCAAAAAATTAAAAACAAATTTCATTTGACCCACTTATAGCTTGGGTATATTTCTAAAAGACTTAGAGACATCATACTAGTGATACATGCATACCGGTGTTTATAACAGTGTAACTCACAACAGCCAAGCTCTAAAACAGCCTTGGTGCTCATCAACAGATGAATAAATGAAGAAAATATTATATATATATATATATATAATGGAAATATATATAATGGAAATATATTCAGCCATAAAGAAGAAGGAAATTATGTCATTTTCAGGAAAATTGGTAGAACTTGAGAACATAACATTAAGTGAAATAAGTCAGACACAGAATGTAAATACACCATGGTTTCTTTTGTGTAAAACCCTAATACCTAAAGAAATGAAAAAGTAAAATAAAGGAGAATATGAAAAGATTCTTTGTCACCTTTTGTACCAAGAAAAATGAATGCCACATTCTATTTTCAAAATATAAACTTTGGTTTGTTTTTTCATATAGTGTATCATAATACTGTGATCATCTAACCACTATAAAATCAGTTAAAATACAATTAGATGTGTAAATAAAACAGAAAGATCATAAACAATCTAGACAAATAAAAAGCTACTGTAGTTTAAACACTGAAATCCTTGGATAAAAGAAATATTTTGAAATAAACGATGCTTAGTTATTTGTTGGAAGTAAAATAAAGTTAAATTGTTAATATTATACCCATAGTAAATTGAATTTGGAGGAATGTGTTACAATCGGATAAGACTCCTGCAAGTATTTATAGATTAACCCACTAACCATAAAGAGATGGAAGGAACAAAAAGTAGAAATGAGAATATATACTTTACTCCATCTAAAATGTGTATCCTTCACAACATCATGATATGGAACTAAGTCACATGGTTAAATATATATTCCACATGTCGTCTCTCGTGCATGAATTACCAGAGCGTCAATTGGAACGTGCAATAGTGCTCACTAGAGGATAGGGAGAATGTTGAGAAGGGGTGACGGTGGGAGGCTGGAGATCAGATGCCCAGAAGGAATTAATACTCTTTTTCAATAGAACAATGGAGTGACTAGTTCAAAATAACCTACTGCATATTTTTCAGTAAGTAGAAAGGAGAAGATCAAAGTCTCCAAATAAAAAAACAATGATATGAAGATAGAAACATGAATCTTCATCATTTGATCAGTACTTATTATATGAGAATATTGAAATGTTACACTGTACTCCATAGCTATGTACAATTATTAAATTTTAATTAAAATTATTTTTAAAAATGGAGGGCTGAGGATTTACCTAAGCGTGCCATGCCTGCCTGTCAAGCACAAGGTCCTCAGTTAAAACCCCAGTGGCCCCCCCCCAAAAAGGAAAGGGAAATATTAATTTTCCTTATGTGGTCAGTATATGCTGTATATAAATATCACATATTATACCATACCCCATAAATGTGTAAAATTAAGATAATTTTTTAAAAATCTATCTTTTAAATATACATGTCAAAAACATTTTAAACAAAAAAACAACTGAAAAGCTGGGAGAATCATATAATATACTGTGTATTGAGGAAATCTTCCTCACTGTAAAAACCATGTTACTAGCTATATATATGTCATAATATATTGTAAACTTTAAATATATAAAATAAATATTTTCTTAAAATTAAGTTTAGATATATATAGTAAAATAGACATATACATTATTTCAAGCCAATCAGAACAGTAAAATACTTAAGAAAAATGATCAAATAAATGAACCATTGATTTAGAAGAATAAATACAATTGACTCATAAACCTGAAAATGTTCTCAGCTTCATAGCTTTCATAGGAAAAACAAATGAAAGTAGTAAGAGAAATTTAATAAATCTTGCTTTGGGATATTCATTTCTAACTGCAATACCCAGACACAGAACATTTCTTTCTTGAAAAACTCAAGAATAGAAGTTTATGTCACAAAGCTTTTACTTCTTTTGAGCTTTAACTTTTATTATCACAAGCTTCCATATAGGCAACCTAACATCAGTCCATGGGTTTAAGCCTCTTCAGTGTATCTGTGACCTCACAGTAGTTACCTGGTTACCATAAGCTCTTAATTCCTCATAAATGGTACTTAAGACTCTTAAGTGACATAATGTATGTGATCTGGTTCAACAATACTGGGTAATAATAAGTACAGTTATCTAGATTTAATTTAATATTATTAACATGGAATAATTACATGCATTAATGGGGTTCAGTATGGTATTTCTGTGCATATGTACAGAATGTACTAACCAAATCAGTCTGGTTAGCATTTCCTTCCCTTAGCATTATTTTATCTTGTATTCTTTGAAATCCTAAGTGTTAGGTCTTCATAAAATTTATAACAACAATAGGGATCTCTAACCCTCCCCGCCACTGTGCTGAGAAAAACCTTAATTTACACCTTCTGTCTGTGTTTTGGTAGCAGTTTTATACTTCTGCATCTTTTATTCTTCACAGAATGTAGGAATTACTATTCTACATCCACATATACTTTTATGTTACTGTCCATGAAGGAGACAAAATATGTAGTAATTGATTTTCTGTGTCTGGCTTATTTCATGTAATATAATGTCCAGGAATATCTGTGTACAAATAATAGAATTTCATTGGTTTCTGTGGCTGGATAATATTCCATTGTGTACCTACACCACAGTTTCTTTTTCCATTTGTTGCGGCAAAGTGGATCAGATTGATGCTATAGCCGAGTGTTTCAACTTTCAGGCACAGCCAAGTGTTACAGCTTAGTGTTACAGTGGAGTGCCAAAACTCTGAGGCACAGCTGACTGTTACGGTTCAGTGCCCCAGCTACTGCAATTTGAAGACTCGAGAATCCAATGGCCACTCAAAAAGTGGAAAAAAACCCTTTCATTATGCAGGCAGGCTCAGTAGAGTTCACACTCCGAAGTCTGAGCACTTGACTAGAAAAGGGAGCCTCCTTATATAGGGGTCTACTGGGAAGGTGAGCATGCTAAGACAAACAAGGGAGTGGAGGTACAGAACATTCTTGAAAGGCATAGCAGGCGAGTATGCTTACAGAAGCAAGAGAACAGAGGTACAGAACATTCCTGAGAGGGGCAGAGCCAACAGAAAATTACTGAGACGTCACGAAGTTCAAACAGTTTCAAAACATTTTAATACATTGGGCAGGATCTGCCCAGAAGAACAAATTGTTACACTTCTCTAAAAAAATATATTCTTTGGGGGCAAAAAAATCCCCCAAAAAACATGGAGGCAAGGCCAGAGACTGTCTTATTGGATAAGTATGCTTTTAAATTCAGCCCTTTAAAATGTTTCCAGATCTCCTGCTGTATGCAGATGGCTTCATCTATGGAGAATTTGTCTCTAAATTTATCTCTATCTTTCAGTTTATCTCATTGAACATTTGGAAATACCAGCAAAGCATTGGTAATGACGTTTGGAGCTGTGCTACTGCCACCTAGTGGGTTGAGTCCAAAGCAAACATTGAGGCCTCATTGCTGGTTCCCTTCACACACACACAAAATCACTTTGAGCAGCTCCCACAGAACAAAACATCCTATGAACATGATACTATATTTTCTGTGCGCCTCTATGCTTGGCATTTAAATTTGGTTGATGTGGTGACATTATACTCATTTTATAATTTGCTTTAGTTTTTTTTTATCTGCTCAACTAACTTTGTCTAATAGAGCTGCTTTGAAACTGTTTTATTCCCCTGCTTCTTAAAAAACAGTTCTTTTTCAAATCGCTTCTAATTTGAGTTTATATAAAGGTACGTATGTTGTATCTTAGTGGAAATGCAAACTTAAACAGAGTAACTAATATCCTTTTTATTTGCTTTTTGGTACTATAAAAAATGTTTTCATATGTTATTGTCCTCAGAATACATGAGATGTAGAAAGTTATTGAGTCTGAAAGAGTACAATTTGTATCATATGTGTAGTACTTTATACGATGTTGTCTGGAGAGGACTTTGTATGTTACATAAAAACCAGGACGGAGTATGGGTCTTGGATCTGTATAAAAAGAATTCAAAACCAAAACTCAAGAACAAAGAAAACATTTTATACACAAATATGAGAAAGATTCCTGCCTAATCTACTTTGGGCTCTATAAGAAACAACAGGGAACATAAATATTAAATATATGCAAGGAGCAGCATGTGTAGTTACTTTCTTTTAAATTATTAATTGACAAATAATAGAGGCACAAAATGGAAGAATACAGTGTAATATATTTATTCAGGCATATATTATGCAAGATGAAATCAATATAATTGGCATTTCTAACTCCTCAAACTTTAATCAGTTATTAATACTGGAAATATTCAAAATCTCTTAATTAGCTATTTTGAAATATACTATATATTTTTGCTAAGTATTCAATTACTGCTGTAGTTTAGACTAGAACTTTTTTCTCTCATTGTTCTATTATTTCACATTATTTTCCATCCCCTACTCCCATTCCTACCACCCTTCTCACCTCATAGTGGTCTCTGTTGTACTCCCCACATCTATGAGATAAATGTTTTTCAGCTTGCACCTATGATAATAGGTGAGAACTTTGGTGTTTTTCTGTACAGACCTGGCTTATTTCATTTCACTTAATATAAAGTCCTTAAGGCTCAATCATGTGGTCAAAAATGACAAAATTTCATATTTTATAGCTGAATATTATTCTACTTCAGTTATGTATGACATTTTATCCATTCACCATCAGATACTTATTTTATTTCCACATTTTGTCTACTGTTTATAATGCTGCAATAAACACAGTGATGTGTAGATGTTTCTTCAATGAAATGATTTATTTCCTGGGACTATATTCCAAGTAGTGTGTGGTACCACTTGCCACAATGGAAGTTCTATTTTTTTTTCCTGAGAGACCTCAGACTTCACTCCAAAGAACTGTATTGATGAAGATTCCTATTAAAGATTATGAGCATTTTTCTATCTCCATGTTCATAATGGCAGATTTTTAAAAATTTTTCATAGTAGTCCTTCTGCCTGGGGTGAGATGGCATGCCTCTCGGTGTTTCTGATAGTGATATTCTACATGTTTAATATGCTTTTGGGGAATTTGTATATTTCCTTTTGAGAAATATCTGCTGATACAATTTGTTAGTTTTTAAAGTAGATTATTTCCTTTTGACTTTTTTGACTTCCTTGTACATTCCATGTGCTAATCTCTTTCAATTAATAGTTTGCAAATATTTTCTTCCACCTTGTAGGTGGTATCTTCATTTTTATGATAATTCTTGGCTGTTCAAGTCCCTCTTTTGTGTAATCTCAATTAACTATTATTCTTATATCTAAACTTGCAGGTTCATACCCAAAACATTTTTGCCTTTACCTGTGATCTAAAGAGCTTGACCTGTGGATTCTTACAGTAGTTTCAGTATTAGAACTAACATTATCTTTTATACCTTTTATGAATTTGTAGTTGACTTTCACATCTGGAATGAGATAGAGGTATAGGCCCATTCTTCAGTAATTACTAGTGTTCAGTAATATTGATTAAAGAAAACATTCTGTCCCCAATATATGTTCTGGGCATCTTTGGTGAAAACTATTTTGGAAAAAATACACAGAATCATTTCTCTGCATTCTTTTCCATTGATCTATGTGTCTGTTTTAAAAATTTTTAGAATCGCAAGCCCTCAAATCCAGGATTACACATTTGAGATTCAGTTACCTCTGACTGAATGAGCCTTTGGGAGGACATCCAGACCCAAGCCATATCACATGCAAACAAACAAAACAAAACTTGAATATGCATTAGACACATTTAGATCATTCTGCCCCCCCATTAAATTACTTTCATGACAGTAAATGATGCTAATCAGGAAATTTTACTTTTGGATGTTTGCTTTTACTGTTTGAACTGATGATAGAAGTCCTGAAGAGTATATTGATTTTGCTGCCCATTCTACTTTTATAATTTTGATTGTCTTGTCATACACACTTGTCATCCCAGCTCTTGGGAGGCTGAAGCAGGAGGTTCACTGTGAGTTCAAGGCCACCCTAGGCTATGCAGTGAGTTTGAGGCCAGCCTGAATTACATAGCAAGTCAATATCTTTAAAAACCAAAAATAAATAAGTAAATAAACTTAAATACGAAATAAAAATGTTATTAGTACATGTTTGAAATACATTATGTTTACATTCCCTGTAGGGAATCTGTACATATGCATAACACATCTTAATTCTTTTTTCATAAACTGCCCCTACCCTCCATGCATCTCTTGATCCCCTTCCTATTTGAGAAAGATCTATCTCATTGCTCCCTATTATCTTTTATTTTGCTCTTCATTTATAATTTGGGTTGTCTTATGTAAGAGAAATAATGTGATATTTTACTTATGTATCTGTTTTATTTCCCTCAACATTATGGTCTCACTGTGCATGCATTTTCTTACAAATGATGCAAGCTTATTTTTCTTTGAGGCACAGTGGAACTACATTGTATGTAAACACCACATTTTATTTATCTATTTATCTATTCATGGACCTAGAAGGTACTTCCAAGATTTAGTTATTAAGAATTGTGCTGCAGGGCTGGGGATTTAGCTTAGTGGTTCCACCACTTGCCTTGCAAGTGCAAAGACCTGAGGTTGATCCCTGGTACCGCCCCCCCCCAAAAAAAAGAATTGTGCTGCAGTATGCATGAGCATGCAAATATCACTATAAAGTTCGATCTTAACTCTTTTGAGAAGATATACAGAAGAGGAGCAGCCAGCACAAATGGCATTTCTAGTTTTAGTTTTTTGAGGAATCTCCATGCTGATCCCCATAGTGGTTACATCAGTTTATATTTCCAACAATACAAAGGGTTCTATTTTTTCTATACCCAAACCAACATTTGTTATTATTTGATTTCTTGATGATAGCCACGCTTTCTGCAGTAAGATGGAATCTGAGGTTTATTTTGTCTGTTTTTTTCCTCAGAACCTTACAATATTTTTTACTATATATTTTAAGTGTACTAAGAAATCCAATGTAGTGATTCCTTCTGTTTTGTTCTTTTTGCTCATGATTCATTCTTACTATTCAAGAATATTATGACAATTAAATTTGCTTAATCTACTGCAAAGAATGCCATTGGTATAGTGATAGGGCTTGAATTGGAACTACAGATTATTTGAGAAGCGTGGACATTTTAATAACATCCATTCTCACTTTATTTCTCATGAGGTCTTCCTCATTTCCTTCATTAGTGTTTTATAATTTTCATTGTAGAGATATTTCATTTCCTTGTTAAATTTATTTACTTATTTTATATTTTTGTAACTATTGTAACAAAATTATTTCCTTAAATTCTTTTTGAATTTTTGTTACTAATGTTTAGAAATACTGTTGACTTTTATGTTGATTTTGTAACTTGCAACATTATTGAATTATTTTCAGTCATAAGCTTTTGTAGAATTATTAGGATTTTTTTCTTTTTATTAGTATACATTTGTCATACATAATAATTATATTCATCTTGGGAAAATTGTATATATACATATTATATCTTGATCATTTTTCTTCCACCTTCTCTCTCATCAATTACTCTTCTTCACTTTTCCCAGGTCTCTCTTCAATGACAATTTATCCTCCTCCTTTCCAGTTTCAATTCTTGTTATTTTTTCTCAAATCTAATTGTTTTGTCTAGAACTTCTAGGACACATGTAAATAAAAGAACTAGTGGATGAGGGAGGGAGGTGAAGAGAGGGGATTTTTTTTTTAAAAAAAGGAACAAAGCAAGCTTTATTACATACCTTTAGCAACTCCCCAAGATGATTGAAAAATGTATGTACTGGGAAGTGTATTGATAAAAATAAGCAAAAACCAAAAAAAAGAGACCCACTCAGATTCCATTGCTAAGTCCATGCAGATCCCAGAAAGAAGCTAGTGTGGACCAGAGCTTTTTAGGGGTGCACAGATCCCAGCCAGGGTCCCTGCTTTGAAAAGGTCTGCACAGGCACACAAGCAATATCCAGAGGCCCACTTAGATTCAATTATTAAGTGCATGAAAATTCCAGAGGGAAGCCTGCCTGGACCAGAGCTGAACTGGTTGAGGCAGGTCGCAGGAAGGCCGCCATCCAGACCCAAGCAGCCTGGGCCCACAGTCCCCAGGCAAACGTCTGCCTGGAAAAGAGGTAGCAGTTGGGAAAGCAGCAGGCAGAGGCCCCCCCAGAAAGGCCTCTTGGTGGCTTGCTGAGAATTGAAGACATCTGGGCAAGCAAAACCTCACCTCAACAATGGTGCACAAGACTGCATCTCTTGAAATGAGAAGACAAGAAAACGAGTCTCAAAACCACATTTCCAGATCACCTAAGGCACCCCAAAAGGTCAAAGTGATGGAACAATCTGATACTCAACCACCTAGACTCCATGAACTGGCAAGGAAAGAGGATCTGGAAAAAAAATAAAATCAGAAATAATTTCTCAGATAATAGAAGGATGTGTCCACAGTGCAAGAAAAGATTAATAACACAAGAGCAGACACAGGAAAAAATAGAGAACCTCAGGAACATGATGGAATCCCAGCATGGGAAACAAATGGAATCCATAAAACAGATGCGAACACATATCCAGAAGATTAAAATCTCCATGGAGTTTACACAGCAGAATGAGCCAATGTGAAAACAGAATATCAGATATAGAAGACAGGATTGCAATTAGTGACCAGAAAAAAGATAAAGTTCTTCAAAATAGGAAAGGAACATGAGAAATCAATCCAGCAGTTACAAGATGATGCAAAGAAGACTAAGATAAGATTGAATGGAGTCAATGAAGAAATAGGAGATAGTTCAATAAACATAAAAAACTGTTCACAGAAGTAATGGCAGAAAACTTCCAAAGCAGAGGGAAAGAATTTCACATACAGACAAGTGAGGCATATAAGACTCTAAATAGCCATTATCAAAAAAAGTCTACACCTGGGCATATAATAGTGAAGATTCCTGAAACCCTACATAACAGCAAATTATTACAAGCAATTCGAGAAAAGAAACAAATCAGCTACAATGGAAAGCCCATCATAATTGCAGCAAACTTCTCAGCACAGACCCTCAAGGTAATAAGAGCCTGGGGTGACATATTTCAATCCCTAAAGGAAGACAACCTCCAACCCAGATTGATGAACCCTGACAAACCATATTTCAAAATTGATGGAGAAATAAGATTCTTTCATGGCAAAAAGCAAGATCCAAAAATATGTCGTGTACAAGACACAATTCAAATAGAAACTCATAGACTGAAAGTTAAAGGCTGGAAAACAATATTCCATGTGACAGTAACCCCCCAAAAATCAGGAGTAGTTATCGTCTTTGGAGATCAAGTGGATTTCAAAACCACACTGATTAAGAGAGACAAAGAAGGACACTACATCCCTGTAAAGGGAACAATCCAAGAGGAAGGGAGGACAATCATTAATATATATGCACCAAACACTAGTGTGCCCACCTATATAAAACAAATACTAATGGACATGAAAAATCATATAATACTAATACTACAGTAGTGGGGGACCTCAATACTCCACTATCCTAAATAGATAGATCAACTAGACAAAAATTAAACAATGAAATACTAGAATTGAATCAAACTCTTGAACAAATGTACTTAACAAATGTTTACAGAGTCATCCACCCCACAAAATCAGAATACATATTCTTTCAGTTGCACACAGGTTGTTCTCTTAAATAGACCACATACTCACTCATAGAACATGTTTAAATAAGTCCAAAGGAATGAAAGTTATCCCTTGTATATTATCAGACCATAATGGGATGAAATTGGAGATCAATAGCAAAAGAAACTGCAAAAAATTCATAAGCACATGGAAATTGAACAACACACTTCTGAATAACCAATGGTTGACAGAGGACATGAAAGATGAAATCAGAGAGTTCCTACAAATAAATTACAATGACAATACAACATATCGGAAACTATGAGACACAATGAAAGCAGTCTTATGAGGGAAATTCATAACAGTGAATACTGCCTTGGAGTGAAGTGTGGCCTGGTGAGGAGCTGAGCCACTTGGAACTGAGCTGTGTGTGCCACCATGGGCACTGACCTGCTCCCACCCTGGGCCTCCAAGCAAAGAAGGGAGCCATGCAGATGCCTGCAGCACCACTACAGCCCCACTCTCCCCACTGTCTCTGGCCACTTGGCTGCCCTGGCAACTGATTCCATACTGCAGAGGCAAGGGGGTCATAAATGCCATTGTCCTGAGCTTCAGAAGATAGAGCAGAACTGAACAACAGAAAGAGGGCCTCTCTCAGGTTCCTTGATGAAAATTGGAGTGCCCTGGAAAAGGGAAGAGAATCTCTGTAGTAAAGTCACACTGGACCACCATAATTGGTAAGTTGGAGGGATCACCATCTCCTATCAGAGCCTGAAGTATCTTCAGGCTAAGGGCACCTGGAACCAGCACTAGAATCTTGTAGAGTTCAACCCTGAAGGAGGTCAGGGTTCTCAACTTGGGCTTTGCAGCTAGAAATCAGCCTGAATCTCAGGGGTCTGTTGCCGTCTTGCTGAGACTAATTGACCTAGATCTGTAAACTGCTGCCCACATTGTCGATTGTGACAGCAGAGACATAGCCTGAAGGAGACCCCTTGTTTTTACTTTTTATTTTCAAAATTATTTTTTCTCTTACTTTTAATGTTTAATGTACATTTTTTCTACTATTCAAATTTTTCCTTTTTTCTTTCTCCTTCGCTCTCCCTCTCTTCCACATTGTTCTTCACCTCCCTTTTTGTTCCTGTTCCTGCCCTAATTCAAATTTCTTCTTTTCCTTTTCTTCTCTCTTTTTCCTCCTCTTGATTGTCATTAGTTTCAAGAGAAAGTGAATACAGTTTCTAGTTTCCCTATTGCTGTTATGTTGTTCTGTTCTTGTTTTTTTTCTTTCTTTTCCTCATATCTTCAATAGTTTCCTAGAGTTTGTGTGATCTTCCTGTGTCCTCTGGCCTCACTTCTAATGTTCTCCTATCTTTCTACCTATCTATCCCTCCCTTCCCAATTCCTTCTAAGTCCCCATACTGAAGAGGTCACTCACTATATACATATTTTCAGCTGGTTCTTGATTTTGATTTAATTCACATGGTTAAAGATGATAGATTAATAATTACCACAAATTGTCATTTTCTAAGCTGTGCCTGATGCTATTGCTGTTGCTGACTGTATCACTTGGGCTAAGGTATTGTGATTGATCTAATCAGTTGTCCTTCCTGGTATAATGAAAATGAGTCCATTGATCTTCACTCTCTTTTTTTTTTTTGCCAGTATCATGCTGTTTTAATCACAGTAGCTTTGTAGTATAATTTCACATTAGTGATTGTGATGCCTCCTGAGTTACCTTTGTTGTCCAGAATTGTTTTCCCATTCTAGGTCTTTTCTGGTTCCAAATGAATTCTAGGAATGTTTTCTCTAGTTCCCTGAGTTATGCTATTGGTATTGTGACTGGGATTGCATTAAATCTATATAGCAGTTTTGGAAGTATGGCCATTTTTACTGTGTTGGTTCTTCCAATACAAGAGAGACAAATACTTTTCCATTTTCTGGTATCCTCTTTAATCTCCTTTTTCAGACTACTATAGTTTTCAATTTAAAGCTATTTTACTTCCTTTGTTAGAGTGATACCTAAGAATTTCAATTTTCTCTATGCTACTGTGAAAGGGATGGTTTCCCTAATTTGTCTCTCAACGTGTTTGTTATTTGTGTACAGGAATCCATTGATTTTTTAGGATTGATTATTTAATACAGTTCTTCTACTGAATTTGCTTATTAAATATAGAAATCTTTTGGTGGAATTTCTGGTGTCTCCTATGTAGAGAATTATGTTGTCTGCAAATAATTATAATGTAACTTCTTTACTATCTTTATCTTTCATTACTTTCTCTTGTCTAATTAGTCTGTCTAATGTTTCCAGAACTACATTGAATAGGAGTGATGATGGTGGACATCCTGTTTTTTCCTGATTGTAGTTTGAAAGATTTCAGTTTTTGACCATTTACTATGATTTTGCCTGTTGGTTTTTCATAGATAGCTTTGTATCAGATTGAGATAAAGACCATCTTTTCCAATTTTCTATAGGGATTTCATCACGCATGGGTGTTGTTGAACTTTGTCAAATGTGTTTTCTTCATCTCTTGAGATAGTCATGTGATTTTTGTCCTTGGTTTTGTTGATATGGTGTATTATATTTATAAATTTACATGTGTTGAGCAACTCCTGCATTTCTGGGATGAATCTTACATTGTTATGGTGTTTAATTTTCTAGATTATTTCCTATATTCTGTTTACCTGTATCTTATTGTGTATTTTTGTTTCTGTGTTTATGAGGGAGACTGGCCTGTAGGGTTTCTTTCTTTCTTTCTTTCTTTCTTTCTTTCTTTCTTTCTTTCTTTCTTTTTTTGGTATGTCCGCTCATTTTGATATCAGGGGAATACTTGCTTCCAGGAATGACTTTCAGACTTTCCTTTCTATTTCATTAAAGTGTTTGAAGAGAATTGGCAGTAGATGTTTTCTAAAGTTCTTGTAGAATTCAACAGTGAATACATCAGTACCTGATGTTTTCTTTGTTGATAAGTTTTTAGTTACCACTTCAATTTCCCTTGCTGATATTGCATTATTTAGATCTTGTATATCTCCTCATTGCTTCTTGGTTTTTTTTTTCTAAGATCAAGTGTAGAAATCTTCTTGATTTTGCTTTGGTAATTATTATATATCTAGGAACCTTTCCATTTTTTCTGTATTTTCGACCTTATTTGAACACAGTGTCTGAAGTAGGTATCGATGATATCGATTTCTGCCGTAACTGTTTTTACTCTTTTCATTCCTAATTTCGTGGATTTGTGTCTTTTCTTTCCTTTTTAAATAAGCTTGGCTATGGGTTTATCAGTTTTATTTATTCTTTCAAAGAACAAGCTGTTCAAATTGTTGATTCTTTATATTTTTTTTCTTTAGTTGCATTGCATTAATTTCTGCTGTGATCTTTGCAATTTCCTCCCTCACTCAACCTCTGGGCTTGACTTGTGCATCTTTTTGCTAGAAACTTGAGATTCAACATTAGGTTGTTTAGTTGATCTGTCTCAGTTTTCCAAAAGCAAAAGCTCATCACTATAAATTTCCCTCATATGCTTTCTTCCATTGTGTCCCATAGGTTCTTGTATGATTGCATTGGCATTTAACAGTAGGTACTGCTTAATTTTTCCTTTCAATTAAATTGTGACCCACTGGTATGTCCAGGAAGGTGTTATTTTATTTCCTTAAATTTTTCGTAGTTTTTGTGGGGTTATTCCCATTGATTTCCAATTTCATTGCTCTATAGTCTGATAATATGCATGAGATAATTTCAATCAATTCCTTTGCATTTACTTAAGCATGTTTTATGAGCCATATGTGGTCTACTTTGGAGAATGTCCCACATGTAGCTGAGAGGATTATGTATTCTGATATTGGGGAGGACACTGTAGACATCTACTAAGTCCATTTGTTCAGTTTTGGTTGAATTCTGATTT
>NW_004624990.1:214971-230501 GCF_000247695.1 Heterocephalus glaber | reverse complement strand
ATCAGTCCACTGATTGGTTTGGCTACCCTAAACCAGGTAGCCTAGATAGAATATAAAAAGGAGAAAAAGAAGCTGCTAAGGCCACTTGGACTTACTGCTTTGCTACTTTGTCACTTTTGCTGTCTTTTGCCTGCCATAAACTGTTTCTCCTTTGTGATGCCTCTCTGCCATGCCACCTTGCCTTGCAGCCAGCCAATTATGGACTGAAACCTCTACAAATTGTGAGCTAAATAAACTTTTCCTCCTTTAACTTTGGATATTTTGTCTCAACAATGAGAGAAAAGTAACTAAGACAGAATTTGTTACCAGAGAGATGGAGTTGATGCTGTGACTGTACCTGACCATTTGGTTTGGCAGGCTTTGAAACTGGCTTGTGGGAAGGGGGAGAGTTAGGAAAGCCTTGAAGATGCAAACTGAAAAAGTAGAGCTGGAATGCCTTAGGCAGTACTTGATAGGAGACTCTGGTCAGAGATCAGATGACCAGAATGCTGATAGAAGTGATGCCAGTAAAGACCAGGCTTGGGAGGTTTCCGCTGGGAAGAAGAACTGCATTGGCTGTTGGACTCCAGAACATATGTGTTATGTCTTGGCAGAAAGTTTATCTGCAATATATTCATGTCCAGAGACATTGCCTGAGACTGAGATTAAGGGCAGCAGACCAATTAATCTTGTAAAAGAAATTTCAAGACAGTCTAATGTTGAGGCAGTGTCATGGCTACTGTTGGAGGCTTTTAGCCAGATTTATGTTGAGAATAAAGAGAAAAGAGACCAGCAGAATAGTTCAAAATGTTGTGAGTTTAGCCCTAAAGAAAACTCCAGTAAACTTGGGGCCTACAAAGATGGAACAGAGGAGAAATTGGTTGCTGAAAAGACTAGCAAGGAAAAGCCAAGTAGTGCAGAAGAAGACAACAGAAAAGATGGCCTGAGGACATCACAAGAACCAATAGGACTCCAGCCTTTGAAACCTCAGAGTTGCAAAGTGAAAATTGCAGAGTGAAAGAATTTGCTCAGAGTTGCTCAGAGTTGCAGAGTGAAAGAATTTGCTATGAGAAGAAAGCCCCAGAGCACCATGTTCCAGAATGGTGGCAGCCTAAAGAATTTGTTCCTCCTCATTGGATTCAGAGTGCTCAGTGATCCAGGTACTTCTCCAAAAGAGAAGGAATCCTGGTTGCTGCTCTAGCTGGTGGTAGGCCTTGGCTTCATCCATGTGGTGCTGGTTATAGGTGCATGCAGAATGCAGGAGTTATAAGGTCAAGAAGGCTTCTACCCAGATTTCAGAAGAAGGCCTGAGAGTGTGAAGGCCTGTGTGTGAAGCTGTGAGTGTGAAGCCAAATATGCATTGGAGACCTCAGAAGTTTGGAGAAGCCAGGAACATGGATCATCTGGGTAAAATTGCAAGGAGGGAGTAGAGCCAGCCCAAGAGAGAAGCCATGGGAGCTACCACCACCACCACTACTGGAAGTGCCATAGGGGCCACCCAAGCTTTCTGGAGTTCACATCTTGCCACAGATTGCCAGGCATGCTGGACTTGGAACTATAGGACTTAATCCCTGATCGATTCTGGACTTGCTTGATCCCATTCCTTTGTATACCCCTATGTATACCTTTTGAAATGGTAACGTCTATTTTGTACCATTTAATGTTGGAAGTGTTTAACTTCCTTTTCATTTGTAAAGGGGCTCACAGCTAAAAGTTTGCCTTAAATCTCAGAGGAGACTTTGGATTGGACTTTTCAGCAATGCTGAAACTGTTAGGACTTTGGCAACTCTTGGACTAAATGCCTTTTGCATGAAGGGATGTGCATGAGTCTGTGGGGTGACAGGGTGAAATGTTATGGCTTGTGTTTGGATGTTCCCTCAAAGCCTCATGTGGTCATAGGTCGGGGTTTTTCAGAGGTGACCAGGTCTAGAGTGTGTGATTGATTCATAGTGCAATGCTAGGATTAAGGGTGCTAGGATTAAGGGTGTATGATTTCTATATCAGTCCACTGATTGGTTTGGCACCCACCCTAAGCCCAGTATCCTAATAGAATATAAAAGTGCCAGAAAGAAGCTGCTAAACTGCTTGGGCTTGCTTCTTTGCTATTTTGTTACTTTTGCTGTCTTCTGCCTGCCATGAACTGTTTCTCCTTTGTTGTACCTCTCTGTCTGGCCACCTTGCCTTAGAGCTAGCCTATTATGGACTGAAACCTCTACAAATTGTGAGTTAAATTAACCTTTGCTCCTTTAACTTTGGGTGTTGGGTATTTTGTCTCAGCAACAAGAAAAGTAACTAAGACATTTGTCCTCCATTAAGTTAACAAAAAGTTAATACAGTATCTATGAAAATATACTCTGGTCAAAGGGATAAAAAGGGATGGCTAGAAGAAAAGAAAGAAAAGAGGGAAAGTAGTTTGCAAAAGATAGATGATAAGGATATTCTGAAAGAAAATGTAATCCTGGAAAAAAGAAAGAAATTTCCATGAAACACATCTTAATTTAATGCTTATTGAGCACTTCCCCAGGCCCAGGTTGAATCAGAAGTCAGACAAAGGAGTCCTTATTACATCGTGGCTCCTTGGGGTGTGACCAGTACCATGAAGAGTGCTTATGATGGCGGTGATGTGGGCTGCTCTGATGTTACACATGAGCCTGGTAGAGAAGGAGGAGGTAGATGGAGTGCTAGCATGCTGGGAGGAGAACCAAGGATGCAGAGAAAGGGCACCCGACAGTGGTGGTGCCTGTCATGGGGACAGCTGGCCCTGCTTCCTGGCTGTTCAGAGAGAGTGGGGCTGAGTCTCATATCCAGAGAACATGCTCATCGTCAAAAAGGCAAAAGGCACCAGATATCACTTTTATACCATTGTGATGACTTGGCTTCTTAAAAGAACAGTAATGATGTACAGTTTTCATTATGTGAATATTGGATTAAAGAAAATGCCAACTTTGTTTTCTCTTTAGTTTCTAGGGGAAGGAACTTGTGTTCTGAGAGGTTTTGTATTCCCCTAAAGTCATTTTAGTTGTGGCTGATGGTGCAAACTCTGAAGAGCATTAACTGCCCATTTGTGATTTTATCACTCAGTTGTGTGTTGCTAGGTTCTATGGATTAATTCTATCATTAATTTTTGTTGATGTTATTTTTATTTTGTAAGCAATCTTATGTTCTAATTTCCTGAGTTTTCTTGCATTTAAGAATATCTTCTGATTGCCTTTATAATTTAATAACAACGTAGCTGGCTATGTGAGTTTGGCAATATAGCCAGTTCCCCCAGCACTTTGTAGAAATTATCCTACTGTCTTCAGCAGTTGCTGTGGCTGTGGGAATGGAGATACAGTTTGCCTTCTTTTTTTCTTGGCCTAAAGTATTCTGTATTTATCCTTTATCTACTTTCTTATCCAAGTTCTGCCTAGATTTGCAATTATTTTTGTCTCTTACATGATATGGCTTTTTAACATGCAATTAAGATGTTTTTTATTGCAGAAATTTTTTTCTTACAGTATATCTGTTTTTATATCTGTTTTTATTTTGTGACTCTTTGAGGTATAAACTCCTGTGTTGTAATTGTCTTTATTCACTTTCTTCTCCCTAATACTTTTAGCTACTTCCATGCAAGTCTTTCTTACATATCAACAGTTTCTTTTTAGGTGAATGCCTTGTGAACTTCTGATTACTACTCTCACAAACACTCAAAAGGGTATTATGATGCTGTGTGCACAAAACATGACAAAAATCTTCTGTGACAGATATCTCAGCATGTTACCAGAGAACAAGAAAGCATTAACAAAGTTAAAATTCTGCCCCCAATTTCAGAATTCAGCATAAAGCCTAGCAGAAAAGGTGGAGAAAATCTCCTAGTACATGAAACAGTGATGCAGGGAAAACCTGAAATTTATAAGGGTGCAGCAGAAAAACAGTCAAGAAAACATCACTATTCCTTCTAAGAAAAAAGGAAATAAAGCAGCAGAATAATGCATACAATGCCTTAAATGACGGCTGGATAGTGGCCCTCAAAACGAATGTGCTTGACACAAATATGATTAAAAGCTCAAATAGCCTATGAATGTGGTTTAGAAGTCAAGCAATCCTCCCATTAAAGAAAAATTAAAGGCAATCAGATTCTCTAGACAAAACAAAATGCTCTAAAGGAAAATTATGGCACAAATATGAAACAAGTCAAAATTTGGCATAATCTTAAGAGATTAATATCATTTAAGAAAGGGAATCTATTTGACTTTAAACCTTGGAAATTCTTAGTAGAGCAGCAGATATTCAGTGATCAAGTAAAATACCCTCATATTTACAGAGCCATAATAGAAATACATGACTGACCCAGAGGAAATTGACATAACCTTTGTAGGTAGAAAAAGGTTGAACATAAGGAAGTTCATATGAGCAACCGAGTAATAATCACATTATAAAAAATTCAGGGCCGGAGATTTAGCTCAGTGGTTTCGCTGCCTGCTGCGCAAGTGCAAGGACCCGAGTTCGATCCCTGGTACCAAAAAAAAAAAAAAAAAAAAATTCAATGTGTTGGCTTTTTTTTTCAGAATCAACATATAAACAAAAAATGGAAGAAAAAATTGTAGTTGACAAGCAACTATAAACAGTAAAAACTTAGGAAAAGTCCTGGTATTTTCAGAAGATGGAAGAGTGAGGAAGTTTAGGGCCACAAAGTTACTTACTAGAGAGGAATTTGATATTTATTATAGGATAGTGATTATATTTTATAAATCAAGAAACAAAGAATAGTATAAGATAAAACAAACATGTAAATATACTAATATTGAGACAGGATTTCCACTATAAGGAAAAGGAGGTATAAGTACAAACTAAAGAAAACTCTTCTTCTATTAAATTTGAATTTGATATATCCTCTAAATTCATGACTCACCCATCCATCACCTATCCATCCTAGCTCTGTCTGTCCATAGGCCTATCTAGGGACCCAGACCTGGGTTTCTAAATATTGTTCTCCTCTGCATGAACCAGGTATCATTGGAGAAATGGCTGATGCCAGGTTTGGGGCAGGGAAATCACCAGACGCTCCTGGAGCACCTGGTTATATCAGAAGATAAGGAAGTATTTGGAGAATAATGGGACTCTGTCAGAAGGACACTGGACCCAACTTCCATGGGTCCCATTGACCCTATTTTGAACAATTTAAGTGTCAAGAACAGTAACACACTGAATATATGTTATGGTAATATGAGAGACAAGATATATACATATATAGATAGATAGATATAGATATAGATATATACATAGATATAGATATAGATATAGATATATCTCCAGTGTCATTACCAACAGAATGGATAGATGTGGCTTAGTCACATAATGAGCCCTTGTAGACTTGCTTTCCCCCTGCAGTAGTCCAGGTCCTCCCCCATGGTGGCTTCTCTCAGTACCAGGGAGGAGTCCCTGCCCAGGACCCTGATCACCAGGGTTTGTTCCCTCTTCTGCTGAGCTGTCCCGGACACCTTGGCAAGTGGATCTCTGTTCTCCACCAGCAAGGACAGGTCAAACCAAAGAATGTTATGAATTCTACATACCAACTAAGTCTGTGTTCCTTAAGTTCCTTCCCTGTAGTAGAACCACTCCAATGCTCAAGCCTTACCCCTAAGACTCAAGACTCTAATTCAGCTTACAAAACTGCCCCCAAATGAGTTAGGGTTTAGACAGAATGAATCAGAAAAGGGTGACAGAGTCTGAGATGAAGAGATTTGGATTTGTCCAGTCTCAGCAGACAAACAGAGCATGACACAGTGTCATGCTGGAGCAGTGGAGAGGAAGTATTCACCAAAGAACCTTGGAGTAATTTATGGTTTAGAGCTATAAGGTCCCCCAGAATTCATATGTTCAGAAGCGGAGTTTTCAGAAGGTGATTAGACCATAGTTCTGTGCTTAGTGGATTTATCCACTGATGATTTTAAAGCCGAAAGTGCTGTTAGGAGGTGAGGGCTGATCAGAGGAGGTGGGTCACTGGAGTGTCACTTTGAGGGATGTTTTCTTTTCCCCAGATCCTCTTTTCTCTCTCTGTTTCTTGGCTGCCATAATGTGAGAAGCATCTTCCACCATGCTTCCCCACCCATGCTGTTTCTGCCTCAGAGTCAGCTGACTACATATGGACTGAACCTTCTGAAACCAGAGCTCCCACAAAACTCCTACTTTAAGTTGTGACATGGGATATTTTGCCACAGTGATGGGAAAGTGACTAATACAGGGTTCAAAACACCTTTCACTGATTCTAGGTAAAGTTCTCATAGTAGCTAAGATTTGTTAATATTACATATTTGATGATGATATAAATCAACAGTATTTATTGAACATCTGTAATATGTTAGCCATCATTTAACCATTTTACATGTATTTACTCTTCAGGTCAAAACTGGTTCAAAGAAAACTGACCTCAGTTATAACTAACATTTGTGCTGGGTCAGATCATGTGACATTCTACCCTTCAATCACTTTTGTCCTACAAAATAGCACTTTCACATGTTTCCATCTAGACTACCTGGCATGGTCAGTGCCAGCCATGCTGATGCCTGGGGGTCCAAGGAACCTGGGAGAGATCCAGAGTCAGAGGTAGTGGAGAGTTTGGGCCCAACCTGCAAAGCAAGAGTATCAGGTACCAAATGAACATGGGGCTTTGGGATCCTCATCCCTTAAAATTGGTTCCAGGGCCTAGACTGCACTAACAGGAAATGCAAGGTTTCCTGGAGAGGGAAAGAGACTCCGCATCTCAGAAGAGTCTATGGAGGGGGAGCACCAAGGGCCACCCTATCATGAACCTGGAACTCACTCCGTGAAGAGAAGAGAGTCCTATTTGAAACATGTAGGATTTGGCTTTGTCCTTGAACAGCAGCAGGTCAGAGGTTCCCCTGGATGGGGTTGTCGTGTTTCTGCCTTGTGTGAGGGTGCTGGGGAAGGTGACTTGTCTTCAGGCTTAAGCTTACCAGGCTATGGAGTCTTACAGATGCCAGAAGGAGAGGGTTGTGCATTGTGGAGATCAGGACTTTGGGCTGACTATGGCAAGTGGTGGCACTTGGGGGGTCATGTCCCTCCAGGAGGGGAGACAATGTCCTGTGGCTCTAAAGACATGTGTGAATGCTGTGCAGTGGCACAGCTGAAATGCAGATAGAAAAGGCAGAGGCTGCTCTGGGTAGTCTGGCCAGAAACCATTGCTCCTTCTTCTTTCCTAGCAGCACCTCATTTTATTTGGGGCATCAGAGACTACATTTTCTCACCTCCTGTGCACACTGGAGTGATAAAGAGACAGAAACATTAGTGATGCTCTCATAGTGGAAGACAGACCAGCAGTCCTTTTCCTTTGTCCTGCCAGAGAGAGGCAACTGAGTATCAAGGTGGCACTGACCTTACACAAGTCCGGGTGCTGTATGGCGAGCTTTCTCAGGACACTCCCAGTGTCCCCAGCCCCCAGGCTTCCTCTGTCTGTCCTGTTCCCTGGATCTTGCTTGGATGCTCTTAGGCTCCATCTGGGAGCCCACTGGACAGGCTACAGAATAACCAGGAAGCAAGTTTGGTCTTTGCAAAGCCACCACCTGGGTGTCCAATGTCCTTGCTCTTTGGCAGGTCAGAGGTCACTTCTTCCCACACCCTCCGGGCTGCCCACAGCATGCAGGGCTGTCATCCTCTGACTTAGGTTATAGGAGGGAACATTTCATCTCTGGCCCCTGGAGGGGTTGGCTTTTCATGGAGGTGATAGCTCATTGCTGCTCGATATGATGTTTCTCCAGCCCTAATACTTCCTAGAGTGCAGAGAAGCACTTTCTTGGACCCACAGCCCAGCTTCCCTTTAAAGCTGCCCGCTGGTTTGTTCATTCCTTATTCCAGAAGCTTTTCCAGAATATTCTGCGTTAAGCGCCATTATCACTCCCAGCCTTTGTTTTTTGGCAGCTTCTCGCAGCTTGGCAAAGCAGAGATATGAGGAAGGTGGTCTGTGGGTGCTACCAGAGGCCACCCTGGCTCCTGGGTGCTGTCTCTGAAGGCTCAGCTCCTCCTACTCCAAGCTCTACTTCTGAGCCCTTTCATGGCCAGAGCATCCTGACAGAGTCTTGCAACCCTAGGCAGTTGGATCTGAAACTCAGTCCCTGAGAACAGGCAAAACCACTGCCAGAGACACTGAGGCTCCACTCCAGGTGGACTTTGCTGCTGGTGTGTTCCTTGCTGTTGCACACCCCAGGTCCCTGTGGACAATGGCGGTCTCCTCATCCTCACAGGGGTCTGCCTGGACCTCTCATCTTGCTCCAGGCTGCTTGTCTGCTCCTGCTGTGAGCTGTATGTTTATGGCCCCTCAAATTCATGCATTGAATGTATCCCCACTGTGATGGTTTTAGGAGGTGGACACTTCAGGAGGGGGTCTGGTCAAAAGGTTGGAGACATCGGAAATGGGATTAGTGCCCTTATAAAGAGGCCCCAAAGAGTCTATTGTGCTCTTCTGCCACATGAGGACACAGATAAATCATAGACTATGCAGAACTGGCCCTCACCAGACATTGAATCTGACAGCTTTGATCCTGGACTTCCCACTGTCTAGAATCATAAGAAATAAATGTTGTTCTTCTATTTTGTTACCACAGCCTCAACTAAGATTTGGCTCTAGCCCTAAGTCTGCTGCTAAGATTCCCACCTCTCCCAGCTGAAAGTCTCTGGGATACCATTGGGTGATTTCCTGATTTTTGTCTTTGGAATACACTTCAGAGACAAAAGAGCCTCGAGGTGATATTCTTTCCTATTCTGAAGGCCTAAATGTTCCTGAGGCAAGGGAGGAGGTTGAGAGAGTGCAGGCCCACGAGGACCCCTTGGAGCCAGAGGAAAGGAAGGATGTCTCCTGATATGCCTCAAAGACCTGAATGTTGGGGCCCCTGTGCATCCTGATCCCCAGGATGGCACTTCAGGGCCCTCCCTGCTTCTTCCTAGGTAGCTGGAGGAAACAGGCCACCCTGTAACTGCTGGCTCCCTCCCCTCTCTTCACATGGAGGGAGTTGCTGTGCCATGGGTGAGGCAGTGAGTTGGAGGCCAGGCCTATGGACCTGGGCCAATCCTGCTAGTGCCACAGAGGTGGCTTGGGACTTTTAGGACTCAAAATGGGTAAAAATCAGAACAGCAAAACCTATCCCTGAGATGCTTGTCTCAGAATGCAATGAGAGGACATTTCCAATTCATTTTGGTACAAAAGCATCCTGACTATTCCTTTCTTTGGGTGAGAAACAGCCACACTCTTGGCATTAGAACTTCTTCTTTCAACAAAAGTGATTTATTTGGGCCGGGGATTTAGCTTAATGGCACCATGCGTGCCTTGCAAGCACAAGGTCCAGAGTTCACTCCCTAGTACCACCAAAAAAAAAGTGATTTATTTAAGTTTTCAGCACTATTTGTGTTTTTGCTGCTCCAAGAAATTGGTATAGATCTGTGGCCAATTAAAATTGTTTAAAAAATTATATATAAATGAATCCTGTTTGTTGCTCCTGGCTATACAACATTAGCACTGTCTCCCCTGATAATTTTTACTCTTATATAGTAGCTTTTCTGAAGTGTTATAGATATATAAGAAAGTGCATGTTTACAGCGTGTAGTTTGAAACATTTTGATGCACACACACACACACACACACACACACCAGTGGAATGGCCACAACACTGAGATAAAGATGACAATGACACCCACACTTCCAAAAGCTTCCTTCGGCCCTTAGGGATCCTTCCCAAACAATCTCTACCCCAGCCCAGGCAACTGTTGACCTGCTTTCTGTCACTATTCACTGATTTGCATTTTTTACAGTGTCCTATTAATGGAAGGGTATGTATTCCCCTTTGTGTGGCTTCTTTCACTTCACACAATCATTTAAGGTTCATTTGTGTTGTATGCATCTAGGCCTCATTCTTTTCTTATTGATCTCATATCATATTTTGGCACATGAGATCAATGGTGTAGAAATATACCAATGGCTTCATTCTGGAAAGTCCTACTATACTTCAGAAGACAGATTCTGGACATAATCTACATGGTTTTGGTTGACATGTTCCAGCTGTGTCACCACAGTATCCTCTGGGTGGGCCTTAGCACCCTCTCCCACAGGACAGGAATGTCTTGAGGGCTGGGTTCACCAGTGTTTGTTCATGGACTGGGCAGTGAGGTCCCCTGACCTTCACTGCATGTGATGATCTTGGCTTGTGGATGAGCCTTCCGTTGGCTCTGATCCTGTGGGGGCTCTGATGGCTGGGGTTTGTCCAAGGCAGGGGATCAGGCAATCAAGGGAACAAGGGCCATGGGCCCTATGAAGCAGAGTGGAATGCACTCTGAGAAGTTCCTGGAGGATCTCAGCAGTGTCACAGCTGGAAAGCTGATCTCCAAGTGAGAAAGGGGCACAGGGAAGGTGGTATGAAGTGATTCCAACAGGAAGCTGCACCTGCTTCTCAGCAGGAATGAATGTGGGGAGCACAGAAAAGCTGCTCAGGGCCCTCTGGTGGGGGCATAGAGATCTGCCCAAACAGCCCCTCCCCTGTGGCACAGAGAGACTGCCTTGCAATGAGAAGCTCTTCTCCTTCTCCCAGCTCATTCCACTCACCTCAGAGCCACCACTGGGTCACTTGCCATCTGTGTATCTTTTGTCCAATGATGTCACCACACCTCTCATCAAGAAAGGCCATCTGGGATCTCAGTCCTTGAGCCAGGCTTTCACCAACAGAATGCAGAGGAAGTGACACTATGTGACATCCAGGGCTAGGTCACAGCAATGTCATGTGCTTCTGATAGGTCCCCTGGGATGCTGGCTTCTGGAATCCAACCTCTGTGTTATGAAGAAGCTGGAGCAGTCTGTGGAGAGGCCATCAGGAGAAGCAATCCCAGGCCTTTGTGGCCTGGACTTGGAGTGTCCCCTAAGTAAAGTCTTGGTCCCCATGGTGGCACTACTTGGGGATGTGGGGGCTAGTGAGAGGTCTTTAGGCCCCTGGGTTTATGAACCCCTTTCTGTACAGTTTGCAGGACACTGCAGCTACAGAGAATATTCCATGAGAGCTCACCAAGGGTTCAAGGGAACCTGTGTATTGTTTTGCCTAGTGTTACAAATGAAGACACTGAAGGTCCGAGAATCTAAGACAGCCTAGGAGAACAAGACAAGAAGCAGTGTCTGTCTCAGTAGCAAATCCTTTCATAGAGCCAAGAAGGAGCTTTAGTGTTAGACTGGGGACTTACTTCTTTTCACTTGACTGAGAGATCAGAATAGGAACATACATCTTTGGCTGCCCCATTCACTTTGGCATGTTCTAGACAACCATTTCATTTTTGCCCTGATTGGTTGATTGATTTTTTGGTATCAGGGATCCAACTCAGATCCTTGTGCTTGCAAGGCAGGTGGCGGAACCACTGAGCTAAATCCCCGGCCCTCCCCTGTTTTTAAATTATAAAATGCACATCATATAATTGTCTATCTCAGCCCCTTAAAGTGACAGCTCAGTGGCATTAAGTACACCACACTGTTTTCCATTCATTGTCACCCTCTTTCTCCAACATGTTTCATTCTCCATATGTGAACTCTGTACCCACCGCATGCTGACTTTTCTTTCCCTCTTTCCCAGTCCCTGGCAACCACTATTATTTCTGTCTCCATAAATCTGACTTCCCAAATACTTCCTACAAGGTGAAAACATGTGACTGGCTTCTTCCACCTAGCAGTGTCCTCAAGCTCCATCCATGGCGGAGCATGTGTGAGTTCATGTTCTTTTTGAGAAACCTCTTATTTTCCCAGATGCACCATTTTACCATCTTCTAAGTCTAAAACCTCCCACACTCTAGAGTTACTGCTCTTCTCTGCTTGGCCTGCACAGGTGGGTTTTTCTTAGCTAGGAACAGATGTAGGAACAGGGACATGGCCACCCAAAGTCCTCCCAATACTTTGCTTCTGTCTTCAGCTCTGAACTTCACCACCCAGTGTAACTTTGATGGTGAGCCTTCAGGCTGGTTGAGTGAGGTGTTTTCTCTTCCCTAAGGAGCTCAGAGCTCCCTCCATCCCACCAGTATCCCTTTCCAACACTCATTAGCTGGTGAAGGTTAAGGCCATGTCTTCACTGACTTTGCCTTCCTAGAGCCCACACAGGTTGGTCCTCTGGAACTGTGTCCTAATTCCTCCATCCAAGGACTCTAGATAACAGGTACTGTTGTTGCTCCCATTTGTGGATGAGGGAACAGGTGCACTGTGAGACCAGGCAGCTTCTCTGGATCCCCCCTGACCTCCTAGAACTGGAATCTCTATTTCTGGCTGCAGTGGAGAAACCCAGCCAGGGAGGTGCATAGGACAAAGTCAGCACTGTTCTTCCACCTTTTGCTCACACAGCTGCTGTGGGTCTCATACAGTGCCTCTGGGGGACCTGGGGTCTGATGTCTAAGGAGCCTCAGATGATGCCCAGGCTGCTGGCCTCTGGGAGGAGCAAATAATGGGGAAGAGATGGTGTGGGCCACTGGGGACAGTTGTCAGGTTTCTGGAGTGGAGAGAAACTTAGGCAGGCATGTAGAAGCATCTGGCTATTTAGCAACCTTCGGGCATTGCTTTGGTTTCCTGTGTATTTTCTATAGGCTGAGCAGGAGTGTCAGATAAAGGATGGGACTGATGACTGTTAACACTTGGGGGCCCTTTCTACCCTAAGATTGCCCAGTGGGGAGACTGGATATATTCATGGGTTTAAACTGGAGCAGGACTCTGGCCTTGACCCCTGACCCTACTCAGCATGGCTGTTCCTGTACTCTGGGACTAAGCTAGGAAGCATGTCAGGGACAGACCCAGCCTCCCAGCCATCAAGCAGCCCTATCTGGAATGCTAGCAGGAGGAGCCAAGCATGCAAGCCAACAGTCCTACTCCCAACCCTTACTAGCTCTCGACCTCAGTGACCTCTCCCTGTGGACTGGAGTTCCCTCTTTGAAAAACAGTGGTGCTACCCCCTCAAAGGTCCCTGGGATGATGGAAGTATAGCAAGATTACTTAACAGAATGGTTAAAATCTACACCTGCCTAGTGAGGGAATTAGGGTCCTACTACTTGGGGATCCAGGGCATATGTATCTCATTTAAACAAGCTTTCAAAATAGGAGTGGACAGTCTCTGCTAGGGTTTCAATGAATCTCCTAAAAATTCATGTTTTTTCCACTTAGCCCCCAAACACATATGTCAATGGTATTTGGAGGTGAGCCTTTGTTAGGTAGTGAGGATTAGAGAAGGTCTCAAATGTGGGTCCCCGTGATGGCGTTAGGGTCTTTGGATGTAGGCTGAGCCCCCTGCTTCCTTCTGTAGCACAAACGCTGCTCTATTTCACACTTGTGTGTACAACAAAGAAACCAGAGGCCTCCCCATATTTCATGGACTCTGCTTGTTCTTGAAATTGGCATTATAAAGAGAATTTCTGAGGTCCCAGATGTGTCCTCCTGCTGCCACAATTCCCCAGCACCTCAGCAGGACATCTGCAAGCTTTGGATCATATGTCATGTTCTCTGACACTTCCTGTGACCAGCTTCCAGCAGGATCTTTGGCCTCCCCTGGGAGTGTCCCAGGCCAAGTCTCTCAGGCCCCTTCCACTGGGACAGTCCTGTCCCCGACTCCCTGGCCTCTAATGGGCTCTTTGTCCAGACCTGGGTTCCTGGGGCTTTACCTCCCTGGAAGAATGAGGGGTTTGATCACTCCATGGCCTCGGATCTCCACCCTGTCCCCCTCTCCTTTTGAGTCATGGATTCTGTGTTTTATGAAGTGTGGTTATTCTCAGTAACCTTTCAATCATCCTGTCATTTGAAAGCGTGTTTGTTCAGGATCTGTGGACTGGCTTATGGAGCTTTTTTGTGGTCAGATCTGTGTGGTTTCCTATATACTTAATCAGAAGGTTACTGCCGCAAGGAAACTAGAAACCAGGCAGAGATTTTGCTTTTTAGGCTGCATTAAAAACATAGTAAAAGGATTTAGCTGTTTGGACCAGGTGGGGAAGCCAGAAATAGAGCTTCCCTGTTGGGACAGAGGCCTTGGGAGGTCGATTGCCCTCACTGAGACTGATCACCATTCTGTGCTGGTCACTGGGCACATATGCGTTCTGTCTTTTATCTCTTTTAACCTTTACATAAACTTTTTATGTGTGTCTTTATTCTACTATAAGAAACAAGATCAGAGAGGTTAATGAGATGCCAAGGTCGTACAGTTAGAAGTTGGGGGGACTGGGCATTGAACCTGGTGCCCTGAGCCTGTTCCCAGGACCAGCTGCAGCTGTTGCATGATACATGCATCCTGCTTGTGCTACCAGTTGCTGCTGTCTTCTGGCCATGAAAGATGGAAGTCCATCTCCAAGACTCACTGCCTCTCACAGTGGGGAATCTGACCCTTCCAGAGCCTAGGTCTCCTCACTGGGTAATGGGACAGTGCTCTTGCTGCAAAGGGTTTGCCAGGGTGTGAATATGTCCCTCAGAATTTATCCTTATGGCCACAGAGTTGAGAACAGGGAAATTTAAGATGTGATTAGGTCATGATGGTTCTGCCCTCACATATGGATTAACATGGTGACCCTGAGGGTGGGTTTATTACCATGAGAGTGGGTTTGTTTTTAAAGTGACATTAGCTCCCTTACTCTCTCTCTTGTTCTCTTGATCTTCCACCTTCTACCATGGATGACACAGCAAGAAAGACCTTGCCACATGCCAGCCCCTTGATTTTAGATTTTCAGAATGGTAGGGAATATCTCCCCATTGTTTTAACAGCCTGAGTCATTCTGTTTCAGTGGCACTAAGTAGATGAGAACAAGGTTTCTTTAGACTTCAAGGAGATGATGTGTGCAGCTCTGGAGTCTCCCTGGCTAGCAGATCATGAATTTTCTCCCATGTCCCAGCCCATGGAGCCCACTGGGTTCTTTTCTTTAAGGGTGGGCACAAGAAGCCAAATTCTTCCAAAATCATTCTATGGATTAGCCATAAAGCAATGCTTCCTCTTCCTGACCTATAGATTTCCTTGGGTTTGTTGCCTAGATGAAGATCGTGGTAAACTGTACACACAGTGTAACCTACAAGCCTGATCTGGTTAAAATGAAATTTTAAAAAATGCTGGAGCTCTGCTGACTCTGAGCCCATGGCTCTTTTTAGACTGTTTCTTAAACTGTGTTAAATTCAGCAAAAACCTTTCTCTACAAATGTCTTCTTAATTTTCAAATCCTTTGGCACATCAAAGAAAATGCAAGCCTTCTATTTCCAATCCATTTGCCCTT
This sequence comes from Heterocephalus glaber, assembly GCF_000247695.1. The sequence goes on along the minus strand of NW_004624990.1, from coordinate 215,279 downwards.
GAGTCACTGAAGTTGCTCTTCAAGTGTAACTGGATGTTCTGATGGCTTTTTCCTTAGGAAAAGAAATCCTACTGAACCCAAAGAAATTCTAATTTCTTTTTGAAAATTTAATTTTATTGGAACATTTTAGGTATACAATATAATGACATTCATGGTTGGAAATTTGCACCTTTACATAGTCTCTCTTGGTTCTTATTTTTCCCCCTTCCCCTGCCCTCCCTTCAACCTCTCCATCCCTCCCTATTTACAAAGACTTTGTTTCCATTTTTCCATTTTCTCCTATTAATTCCATTCCCTTCTTTCCTTTC
>NW_004624990.1:194109-209052 GCF_000247695.1 Heterocephalus glaber | reverse complement strand
AACTCTAGAAAACTGTTGAAGACAAGAGGAAAAGACAGAATGAAAGAACAAAGACAAGAACAAAACAACCTAACAGCAATAGCGAAGCTATAAACTATATTCACTTTCCTTTAAAACAGCTATGTTGGTCTAGTGTGCCTTTATTGCAGAGATTTTCTTCACTTTTCCAGTGGGCTTCAATTTTCATCAAGGAGCCTTAGAGAGGCCCTCTTTCTCATGTTCATTTCTTTTCTATCTTCTGGAGCTCAGAACAGTGGCCTTTATGACACCCTACACCTCTGCAGTGTGGATCCAGGTAACAGAGAGGCCCAGTGGTCAGAGGCAAGGGTGGCGGGGTGTGCTGTTAGTGGCTCCTCAGCTCCTCACAGCCTGGGAAGGTGGTGCTGCTAGTGGCCTGAGCCTCCAGGTGGATCTAGAAGTGAACTAGAAGTCAGGGGAGAGTTGGGCAATGCCTTTGACTCTTTAGCTCCTGGTGTAGCAGATGTCTTGGTGTTGGAGAGAAGCACTTCCACCCTGGGTGGAAGTACAGTTAACAAATGACTAAGAGGAGCTCTGTGTAAAAATGGACTAGTGTTTGGACATGGAGAAGGGCAGATAAACACAGCAGAGGGCCTTGTGAGAGTGTTTTGAAGTTGGTGGTTGGTGGCTGGTCTTGGCATGTTTCATGGCCAGTCTTCCTTCCAGTCTTCCTTACAGTCTTCTTGAGAGGTTAAAACCATTTGGTCTACAAGATCCAGAGGGCTCTGGGGGCCTTGTCTGAGTTGTTTCCTGCTGGATCTGACACACAGCCTGTTCTTAGGCACACCCTTCAGTTCTTCCTTCTTAGTGTTGTCACAGAATTTCTTCATTTAACCTTCAGACCACTGTAAACTGTTACTTTGAAATCATCTGCAGAAATTGTAATGGCTAGTTCTAGGTTCCCCTTGAAATAGTAGGAGGAAATTCCTTTATTGGCTGGGCATGGAAAAATCAGCTAAGACAATCCTAGATCTATAGTTCAACTTGACAAGCACTGAAGGAGGACAATGAGGCAAATGGGGGATCTGTTTCATCTGGTCTAATGGGAAAAGCAATGTGTGTAGGTGGCCCAGCCCAGCTGGCATAGGCAGCACAGGTATTCAGTTGGGACAATTCTGCCACTGGTTAACACCAGGAAGTTGAGCTTGTACATGATGGCTATACCCTAGATGGTAGCCATGGAGAAGGGTCACACTTTCAGGACAGCTGGTGTGTGGTAGGTTGTCCCTAGGCTGTTGCGAAGGTGCAGGTTTAGGTCTGTAGCCTTAAGGAAGGGCTCCTCTTTGGAGCAAATATAGCTCCAGCTTGAGAGGAAGAAGGATCAGCTGAGAATTCACTTTTAGGTACAAATAAAAGTCTAGTTACTAGAAGTGGAGCACAGGACTGACTAGCTGTAGATATGGACCTGAAGTGAGCCCAGTTGGGGTTACCTGAGTTGAGGCTATCCAACTGTCCCTATCCTGCCTGGGGACTAAGGTGTAGAGAGAGGCAGTGTTGTAGTTATGGTTTGCAAGGGAATAGATTTAATACAGGACACATAATTTACAGGATTATATTATAATATTCATCCAAAAACTCAAATGCAGAAGAGAAAAAAAGATCTGCCCACATGCTAGAGACTTGAAGAATCCAGCCAAGAGCCTGGATCCCACAGCGATGTTTTCCACAAGTCCAGGTGAAGGCCTGAAGCTCACAGCAATGTCTCATGCAAGTCTGTATTGAGGATCTGCACCAGGAAGGCCCAAGGCCAGTGGTGGAAGCTAGAAAGCCTGCACTGGCGGAGTGAAGGATCTGTGCCACCAGGCTAAGAAATCCTCACCAAAGCCAGGAAGTGATGCTCAAGGAGAAGATCAGAGCTCCCTTGAGGAGATCAGCATCCATTCCCAATGACAGTGAGAACCTGAGGTCCTCTGATGTCCACAGTCAAGTTCACATCAGGAAAACCTGCCATGGCAAGCTTCTCCAAGAAAATCAACAGCAAATGAACTTTTCTTCCAGTTCTCTTTTTATGTGATTGGCAACAACCCTCAGGTGGATCTTCCATGCCCAGAACCATGCTGACTCAGTTCAACTGGACATTCTAAGTTGACCATTAGTTAATCCATTACACAAAGGAAGGCTGGCATGGTCAGGACATTCCATTCTCTTCTCACTGGATAGGCTGTTAGTTAACATCCCTGACCATGTGGACACAGATCCGAGCTCTGCAGGAGAAAGACCAGCCTTCATCCTTATAGATCAAGTCCTACCAGGGGACAGAGCACTTTTGAGCAGCTGCACAGATTGCTGTCTGGTATTCCTGCACTCTGGGGTACCTGTCATGCATGGTTTTTCTGATGATGGACTGCTACTACAGTGACGAGATCCTCTCTTCCCTCCAGCACACTGTCACCGTGATGGTGGATGCTCAACACCCTGCTCTATCCTTAGCCTCTTCCGCTTGGTGCTTGGGAGAGCCCTGAAAGGCAGAACACCATCCCTCACTTATGAATGGGAAGACAGAGGCTCCAGGAAGTTAGGTGATTTGCATAGGGTGACAGAGTGAATAAGGTGGGCCAGGTCTTCTTTCTACTATGCAACCACAGCTCCCCAAACTTGAGGATTGGAAATAGAAGTAAAAATTATTTCTTGTTAGAGGAATGAGTGACACCTCAAGAGGTCCTGAGATATGTGAGGTCTACTGCCTAATGGATCAAGGGCAGTATCTGAGCAGGGGCTGGACAGTGGCAGAATGGGTCCTCTGTGGCCATCAATTGAGTAAATACATAGGCAAATGCATGAATGAGTAAATGGCAGGGCATGTACCTGGAAAAACACTGTGTGTCCTTACACCTCTCCATTGATTGAGAGTGGCAAGCAACATGCTTGATGGGAAGCCTTTGTAAGCTGGATCCCTTCTCGTCTGCAACTGAAATATTTGCATTGTGGTTTTAATGTGTCACTTAGAGTTGTGTGTTGCAAACTTAATTCCAAATGTCACAGTGTTGGGAGATGAAACCTAGTAAGAGATGATTGGGTCATGAGACCTCCACCCTCATGAATGGGTAATGTTGGTATCTCTGGAGTGTGTCAGTTTTCACAAGAGTGGATCTGCTGTAAAAGCAGGTCCAGTCCTCTCTGGCTCACTCCTTTCACCCTCTCTTGTGCTTCTGCCTCTACCATGGGTTGGTGCAGCTTGAAGGTACCCACCAGATGCTAGCACCATGCTCCTAGACTTCCCAGCCTCCAGAACTGTGGGCATACAACCCTCTATTACTCATAAATTACCCACTTGGGGTATTCCATTATACTAGCAGAAAACACCTCAAGACAACTGGCTTCCCATGTTGCAATTGACCTGGGTGCTTCTGCCTACCTAAGTAGAGAAATTGGTTGTCATGGTTGCATGATCAGGCATGAGTCTCAGCATCCTGTGTCCCCATGGGTGTCCTGGCCCCTTGGTGTCCAGCCCTGCCTCCCCCACTGCTACTGCCCCTTGTGCCCGAGGTTGCCAAACATACTTAACAAAGAGTTCAGTGCTGTTGGGGGAGACCCACTGGGAGCAGGATCCAAGCAGGTTGAAGGCCATAGATGTCCAAGCAAGGAGCTCTGTGAAAAATTAAGTGTGTTCAATAGGACCTGCCAGGCAGCCAAGGAGGGCTCAGAGTGTGTCAAGAAAAAAATAAATCCTTTATTTTGTGCCTGCAACAATTAAATTGGAAATAACCAGAGAAAAAGCAAGACCTAAAATTACCTAACCACACAGAATCTAAAAATAGTCTCCTAAGCATCAGTGATGTAGGAAAGAAATTCAAAGAAAAAAAAGGATTTAAGCAAACAATTAAAACACAGATCCTCTAACAAAGTGTGTGGACTTGGGCCAGACCATTCTCTGAGGGAAAGCAATTTTTTCAAATGGCAAGTTTAATAAAATTGTTATGGAGTTTTCAAAACCTAAAAAGTTAACAAAGATGCAAAGGTGCTGCTTCAAGAACAAGGGTGGAATAAAGAAATGTACACAACACAGAGAAATAAACTAGGAATGAGGCAAGAAATTAATGCCTTGAAAAAATGTCCTTACCAACTTGACAAGCAAAAGAAAGTGTTTTTAATAGGAAAAAAGGAGATTGAAAGTAGAAACTTACAAACTTAGAAATGAAAAAGGCTGATGAAATATTGAGAATAATTTGAGAATTTGAGGTCAAGAAAATTAAGACAACACTGGAGCCAGATTCTCGGGTTCAAGTCTTACTTGGGTACCTTTGGTTTCATTCCATTTCCCCAACTTATTTAATTTTTTGTTGTATGTGTTTTCCCCTGTAAAATGAGGAGACCTGTAATAAATGCAAGGTTTGAATGAATTAATACGAGTCACTTAAGGGAACATGGTAGGAACTCAGGGACCCATGTAGTACTAATTAGGAGAGCTCACAGCAGCCCAGGAGGTCTGGGCTGTTTCAAACCTTGTACAGAGAAACACAAAAAGGTAAAAGATAGTGCGAGGTCACTGAACTTGCTTAGTAAGCTTTTCCAAATTGATGGAGAACCTGAGCTCAATTAACGTTTTTCTTTATAAATTATCCAATTTCTGTGATAGCAACAGGAAACAAGCTAAGCATGAGGTCTCTTCTAACTTTGGTGTTTCTAGAAACAGTAGACCATTGAGACAACTTCCTGTACAGGGGGTGATTGAAAACTATAGTGAATGTTTAAATTAAAAGAATTATTACAGTGAAAGATACATTGCCATGAATCCCCCTCATAATGCTCCTCCCTTGGAACATGCTTATCTCATCATCCTTGCCACTCTAAAGCAGGTCTGGAAGTCCTCTTTCCTGAGTGCCTTTAATTGTGCTATCATGGATTCCTTGATGTCCTCAGTTGATTCAAAACATTTCCCTTTCATGGTCATTCTGACTTTGAGACAGAGCCAGAAGTCTCAGAATGCTGGATCTTGTGAATACAGTGGATGAGGACAGACTATAATGTTTTTAATTGACAGAAATTGCTGTAAACATTTTGAATTCATTCATAGCATCCAAATAGGCACAAGAAGACATTTGTGATAGAAGATTTCCAGAACTGCTTAGGAAAATAGCAAGAACAATGGGATAAGTGTGTTGTAACTGAGGAGAGTATTTGGAAGGAGATTAATGGCAATGTGTTATTTACTGTAATAGTTTTTAAAATTTAAACATTCACTGTATATTTTGATCAAATCTCATATGTTTGAGAAGAAGATTGTCATCATCAAGGAGGAGAAGAGCTTCCACTGGAGATTAGCAAAAATTGGGGTATTGTGGTGGGTGTGGAGGGGGTCATGTGCAGAGGCGAGACTGGGCTGCCTGGGGAGAATGGAGATACCCCCTCCCTGGGGAGTGTGTGGTGGCTGTCCAGGAGGCAGTGAGCAAGGGAGAATCTGACTCTTGGGGTACCATTAAGAGTTTTGCCCTCCTGGAGAGGCAGAGCCAGGCTCCTGTGATCCCCAGGGATGGCACAGGTGTACTTATTCCCACTCAGGAGCTGAAGGATCTTGGAGGGAAACCTTGCAGACCCACAGTCAAGGACAAGATGAATCTGCTTGTCTTGACAGACAGAGTGGGTAAAAGACTTCACATGAGCCTCCTCCAGAGCAAAGTCCCACCCTTGGCACCAATGGATTGAGTTTAATTTTTTCCTAATTTTAATAGCATGAGACTTTCACATGGAAATTAAATAGAATTGGGTTTATAGACTGCCAGTCTGCCTGTATGTTAGGGATTGTCCCCTTACTAGTTAGAGGAACTAGATGGCTCCCTGTCACTGGAATTTTCCAGCAGGGACTGGATAAACATTTGGTGAAATCCATAGGTTGGCTAGACATTGGGTCACCTAGGCAGGTGGGAAGATGACAGCTGAAGAGGGGCTCTGGGACAATGTTTCCTGTTGCTGCCTAAACCTTACAGTGGTTGCTTCACTTCTGACCTGAAAGAGTGGCAGGAGAGATGAGGTCAGTTATGGGGGGCAGAGAATGACAGGATTAATAGAAGATGGTGACATGGGAAGAGATAGCCCACGTGGGTGGGTAGGTGTGGGACTGTGCCTAGCGGGACACATTCCCGTTGTGTGTGTGTGCCCAAGTAGGGTTTCACCATGACAGGGGGTGCATGGTGCACGAGGGCAGGTGTGGTGTGAGGAGTGAAGATGGTGCCTACCCATAAAGAAGGAGGTGCTTGTGTGGAGGTGAACACAATGGAGGTTCCCACTGACTGTAGGAAGCTGAGTCCTGGCACTCTTGTGTGAGTGTGCAAGGAAATCTTAAGCAAATGCAGATCCTCAGGGAGTATCTGAAAATGCATTAGGTTAATTTTTAAAAGTTATCTAACTTGGCATTTAGTGAGCTTTTCCAGACTTAGGACACTTGCCTTCTTCAATTCTGGGAAACCATCCTCTACTGTCTCTTTAAATATCATTTCTCTCTCCATTCAATAGCTTCATGGTACTCCTGCTAGGCATATGTTGGCATATATGGAGATTCTTAACCTATCATCCTTGTCCATTAACATCTTTTTCATATTCTTCTTCTCTTTGTCAATCTCTTTACTAATGAGGCCATAGGAAATTTTCTGTTCACTTCATGTCTGGCTTCCCTTGACTCTTGTTTAGCCCTGTGTCATTATTGTTTGTTTTTGTTCCAAATGACTATACTTTTCACTTTCTAGTCATTAATCTTTCACGTGCTCTTGGTACAGCTCATTATCCCTGATAATTGATTCACCATCTCATTTTCTTATTTTCTGTATCTTTTTCCTCTAGGAAATTTTTGAATGACCGATTTTATAGGGTTTTTTTCAGTTATTATTTCCATTTTCTCTGGGGGCAAATTCTCCCATTTACCAGAGTTGTGTTTATTTCATACTTTTGGGTTTTGCCCTCATTTTGCTGCTGATTTTATTTTTGTGGTTGTTATTTTAAACATTTTCTTTGCAAATTCCCTTGTTATTGTAAGGTGGTTTTCCAGATTCTGCCAGGCTCCCTGTGGTCTACATTTCAGGACAGAATCTAATCAAAGGTCTCCAGACCTCACCCTTTGGGTACATTTAGTCTTAGTCCATGAACCTGTGAGTGGCAGTTAGAAGCACCAAGTTGCACAATCCCAAGGCCACCATTTCCATGGGATATGATGTTGACCATGCATCCTAGAGTTGTGTCATAGGGCCATTTCCAATCTTGACATGTCTTTTGTCTCCCACCCCTTGAAGATCTACTATCTGAGGCCCAGAGAATATAAATAATGTGTTTAAGGAGATTCACTGGAGAGTGGTCCAAAACCCATGTGTTTCCTTGATGCACTGTGATGCAACTCCAGGTTCTTAAAGAAACTGTAGAAAACAGTGAGCCCCTCAAGTCTGGGATCAATTGAAAATTGATTTCTCTAATTTTTTTTGTGTGAGTGTGAATGTTTGTAGGGCATGGAGTAGTGAGAACAGTCTGGTTGGGACTTTACTACCTCTAGATTGCCCCATATCTGCTACAATTGCTGGACCAGAGAGTCCTTAGAGGATGCTGGAAGCCAGGCTGTGGGTGGACAGGGAACTGATCTGGTTCTTGTAGCTCCCTCCACCATTTCAGAGTTCCAGAGAGGCCTCTCTCTTCAAGTCCAAAAGCTGTTTGGATTTCACGCAGCCCCAGAGCTGCATTACACTGTTATTGGATGTGATTTTCCAAAAGTATACTTCACTTTGCATTTTCATCACAGTCAGGCAGCCGTCTGTCTCCACAGCTTCAGAGAGAGAGAATGGAGCCAGCTGAAGACTTAATAAACACACAGTTAAGCCTTTGCACAGTTCCTTCCTGATAGATGACTTCCTGGGCTCAGTAACCTCAGAAATATTTGATCTTGGTACCACAAATTCCCAGGGCCTTTTGTTGATGGAGACCAGTGCTTGAAGCCACTCTTGCCAAAGTCCCATCACAAAAGAAAGGTCTCAAGGCCTCCATGGGAAATGACTGCATGTTCAGTCAAGTGGGTCTTTGGGAAGAGGGTTCACACTCCCTCCTTTGCCTAAATAATTCCTGGGTCATGGGAGAGCTGCTCAATCAGTCTCTCCATGCCTAACATGGTGGTGCCTGGAACATGGGTATCTCTCAGCCACTGAAAGGAGAGCACTTTACCCCTCATAATGGACAGAGCCATTGTCTCCATCCAAGAAGAGTGAAGGATATAAGATCAAAATGATTCACCCCAAGCAGATTCAATTTCCAAAGATGACAATGTGCATGCACTCTGGGTTTTGAAAGTAGGTGGAACTACTTTTCTAAATATTTTAGGTCTGGAAAACTTCAAAGGTACTTGGCCAAGCAAGGCCTCTTTTAATTTTTAAATCCTGGTCTATTTTAAGAGAAATGTAAGCTGCCTGTTTCTGATTCACTTATACTCAATTTGTCAAAACACTGTTTTGTAAGAGGTATTAGTTGTCCAAAAACCCATGTGACCCCTGTTAGAATTGTGGAATCCTGAGGCGGGAGATTGGTTCTGGTTAATGGTCCTCAGTTCCAACCTTGATGTCAGCTGAATTTTTCATGTTCTCAAAGGCCTTGGAGGTCCTAAACAGGGCCGGCTGTCTTTCTCTCTTTTTGAGAACTAGACAGAGACTTTAAGTGAAGAAGCTGTGGTTGGCTGTTCTCAGATCCCCAACCAAGTCTTAGAGGTTTGGCTAAACATCTCAAATACCCTTCCCAGAGGAGAGTAAATAGAGGCTTGTAAAAATACACCATTTGTGCCCCATCGACTTTCTGAAGTCTGGAAGGGCACATGATAAATGAATGTGTTTTTCTGTGGTCACCTCTATTTGGTCTGATGTAAAAGGGTCTGCATTCATTCTTATGACATCTGAAATGACAAATCATCATTTAAAAGCATATTTTAAAATTGAGAGAGGAATTACACAGGGTGAAAGGTATAGATCTTGGGCATATAAATTGAAGAATCTTGTTATATGTATACACCTACATAGCCAATCAACAAATCAAGGTGCAGAATATTTTTATCACCCTGGAAGTTCTTTAGTATTCTTCCCAGTCAATTCCCACTGCCCGTAAGCAATTATAGTCCTGCTTTCTATCACTGTGGTGGCTAGCCTCTGAGATGGCCCTTATGATCTTCACCTTGATATTCAGGTCCCGATATGATACCCTCCACTGACGTGTGGGCTGTGTCCAGGGATGTTACCACTTCTGAGGCATAGTTTGCAAAGATACTATGTATCAGTCAGCTTTCCCATCCCAGAGACAAAATACCCAACACCCACAGTTTAAAATAAGAGAAGTTTATTCAGGCTCACAGTTTCAGTGGGTTCAGTCTATGGTTGTCAGTCTCCAAGGCAGAAACTACATGATAAAATGACATAGTGGAGGAACACTGCTCAACACATGGCAGCCAGGAAGCAGAGAAAAAGGAGGAACCAGGAACAAGACCACTGCCTTCCAGTGACCACCTGCAACCAGGTCCCATATCTTAACAGCACATTTAGCTACTGAACTTATCAATGGATGAATCCACTAATGAGTATAGGTCCCTCTTGATCCAATCACCTTCCACACACATGAGATTTGGGGGAGATATTTTAGATCTAAACCATAGTATACTATGACTTCTGTTTTCTTCATCATCTCTTGTGTTCTCTCCTGTAGCCCCAGCTCTGCTATGGAGCAGGCCCATAAGAAGTTCATACAGCAAAGAACTGATATTGCTAGCCAATAGTCACCAAGCACCTGAGCCAGCCCATACCCATGGGAGGGAACGTGGGAGCAGACAGCCCCAGTCAAGCCTTGAGGTCACTCCGGGCAGCATCTTGAATCAGCCTCGTGGGAATCTCTGAACCAAAGGCATCCAGCTAGGCTATGCCTGGGCTCCTGGCTCCCAGAAATTGTGAGTTAATACATGTTTGCTATTTTTAGCTGTTAAGTTCTGACATCCTTTGCTAATACAATTACCACAGATTAGTTTTGACCTTCAACTAAGCTGTGAATCAGATGAAATCATTCAATATGTGTTCTTTTGTACCTGGCTTTACTTTTCTAACAGTTTGTCTGCAAGATTCACTCATTTGGTTGTATGAATCAGTACTGTTCATTGCATGGATATACAATTATTTACTTGTCCATTCTTTCTATAAACATTTGGGTTGTTTCCAGTTTTATGCATGTTTAAATAAAATTGCACAAAAACACTATGAACACTCTTATACAAGTCTTCCTGTGGGCTGGGGATTTAGCTCAGTGGTTCTGGCACCTGCCTTGCAAGCACAAGGTCCTGAGTTTGATCCCCAGTACAAAAAGAAAAAAAAAGTCTTTCTGTGCGCTTATGGTTCTATCTTTTTTCTAGGTAAATACCTAGAAATACAATGCTAGGTCTTTATTGGTTAATCTTAAGAGAAATTTCAAAATATATTCCAAAGTGGTCATGCCATTTTAAACATTTTATTTTTTTATTTTTACAATACTAAGGATTGATCCCTGGGTCTTTGCCCTGAGCTAAAACCTCTGCCTTTTCTTACTTTCATTTTGAGACAGGATCTCATTAAGTCATTAAGTTGCCCAACTTGGGTTCAAATTTGTGATTCTTCTGTCTCAGTCTCTCAGAATGCTGTGATTACAGGTATGCACCACCACTCTTGGCTTCATTTTGATCTTCTTTCATGAAGGATCTCCTCAAAGCTTCCTTCTACTTCTTTCCAAACTTCTTTAGGTGAAAACTTAGGTCATTAATTTACAAATATCCCCTCTTTATCAATAAACATTTAAAGTTATAAATCATTCCTTAAGTACTGTTTCACTGCATTCCACAAATTTTGATATGTTATATGTTCAGGTATCATATCATTCAGTTTAAAATATTTACTAAATTCTAAATTTGCTTTTTTCCCCAATGATAGATTATTTTGAAATATAGTGCTTACTTTTTAAAAATATTTGAGATGTTTCTACTTATTGTTACTGAGTTCTAATTTCACTACAGTTAGAAAATATTCTTTGTTATATTTTAATCTTTTAAAATTTATTGAAGTATTTTGTGGCCCAGAATATGATCTGTCTCATGGATATTCCAAGTTCACTTTAAAATAATGTGCATTCTGCAGTTGTTGATGTAGTTCTCTGTAAATAGCAATTAAGCCAAGTTAGTTCTTAATATTGTTTAAATCTTTTATATCTTGGTGAGTTTGTGTGTGCTTGTTTGTGTAGTTCTATTAGTTATGGAGAAAGAAGGTATCTTAAAAATACCCAACTATACTTACATGGCAGGGGAGATACCATGATCACAAAGGTGGTTTTCCCAGGGCGAGGCTGATCCATTGCACTCCGGATGTGCTGAGCCCTGTGATTTCCCCAAATGTGGGAAACTCGACTGCATAATTTGTGGTAGTGGGGGACTGCGTTCGTGCTCTCCCCTGTAAAAAAAAAAAATCCAACTATAATCATATAGTGTTCTATTTCTCTATTTGTCAACTTTCTATTGATATATTTTGAATTATAAGAGGCATTTAATTTTGGAATTATGTCTCCTTGATGAATTGGTTCTCTTATTATAAAATTATGGCTCTATATTTCTGGAAATACTTTATGTCTTAAAGTGTACTTCTTCTGATTTTAATATGTATGCATTGCTTTCTTATATTTCCTGTTTTCATGCATCTTTTTACATTTTTCTACTTTTTTTTTTTTTTTGGTACCAGGGATCGAACTCAGGTCCTTGCGCTTGTGCAGCAGGAGCCAAAACCACTGAGCTAAATCCCCGACCCCTATTTTTCTACTTTCAAACTCTCTTGTGTGTATTTCAGGTGCATCTTTTGTAATCAACAACATAGTGAGATCTGTTGTATTTTCCATTATGATACAGACTGCATATATATATATAATTATAATATATGTATTACCTATATAATGTACATACATGATCTTTTATATTTACCCAGATATGTGTCATTTCTGCTGCTCTTCATTCCCAAATATAAGCATCTTTCTCTTATTTTTTCCCTTCAACCTAATTTCCTTTGGCATTTCTTATAGGACAGCTCTGCTGCTTACATACTGTCTCAGTTTTTCTTTTTGTGAAAATACCTTTATTTCACCCAGGTATGTAAAAGGCAGCCTTACTAAGTAATAGAATTATGGGTTGGCACTTCCTTTTTGTTTTTCTTCCCTCCACCAACATTTAAAAGATATTCCATTGTCTTCTGGTTTCCATAGTTTATCAAAATAAGTCAGCAACCACTTGAAACATTATTCTCTATATGTAAAATATCTTTTATTTTCTAGTTGCTTTTAAGGTTTCACACTGTCTATAGTTTGCAGCAGATTGGCTATAGTGTGGCTATGTTTTTCTTTGAATTTATCTTACTTATGGTGTACTGATCTGAATCTATGTATTCATTTTTCACTAAACTTGGGGAAATTGTAGGTATTAGTTCTTCAAATAGTTTTTCTGCCCCATTCTCTTCTCTTTTTCTGGGATGCAAACTGTGCATCTGTTATACTGCTTGATTTTATTACATAGGTGACTGACCATCTGCCCTTATTTTTGTCCTTTTGTTTGGTCTTTGTATGTGAAAATGTCATATGATCTGCATCAGACTAACTCATTCTTCAGCAACATTCTGTGTGCTGCTATTCTTATTAAATGATTTTCTCATTATAGATATTTTACTTTTCATTTCTAAAATTTTTCTTTATTTCAGTATGATCATATTTTTCCTTAAATGCCTCAACGTTTTTCTAACAGCTATTCTAACAACTCTGCCTGTCATTCCACATCTGAAATATCTTGGGTTCATTTTATATTGACTGGTTTGTGTGTGTGTGTGTGTGTATGTGTGTGTGTGTGTCTATTATTGGTCACATTTCCCTGATTATTTAATAATGGGTCATATTTTCCAGCTTCTTCATACATCTAATATTTTTTCTTTTCTTTCTTTTTTTTGCAGAACATGAACACTTTAGATGACATTTTACAAAATGCTCAAGTTGTGTTGTTTCCATTGTGGATTGTTAAGTTTTGTTTGGTGGACAGCTGAGTTGCAAGTAGATCATTTTCTGCTCTGTCAGGCTTGGGTTCAGTGCTTGTTAATAAGGGACTAAATGCATTGTGTTTATGTATTTGTCCCATATTTGTTTTGATTTGTAACCCAGCTTCTTTGTTTCTAGGCAAGTCCTTTCTGCTAGAGCATGGCCCTTCCTCCCAGGCAAGGGTGTTTTGAGATGTCAGATGAATATCTATGATAATCAGAGTTTTTTCTGCATTCTTACTTGGCTGGAACTCTGAAGTCTCTCAGCACTGCATAACATTGGTATCTTTACAAAGCTTTCAACTCTATAGTTCATGGTGACTTCTAGGTTTTTGGGATCTCTCCTTCCCCATGTGGGTCCAGTCTTCATAAAAGACCTGCAGAGAATCCCTGTTCAGATTTCTCGGGATCACAGGGAAACTTCTTTTGCTCTATTACTGTTTTACAAATTTTAGCCACTTCAGTAGTGATTCGTCAGTAGAGTGATTCTCCTCTATCTCTGATTTTTGCCTCCTTGGCTCAGTGGAACTTTCTTTGCTTGAACTTTCTCACCTTGGCAGGTAAAAGTTTCCTCCACGCAGAAAACTAAGGTGAATGCAGAGTTCATTTTCCATGATTCCCTCCTCTTAATGACCACAGACCTGTGCTTTCTTTGATTCAACACTTGAAAATTTCTTCATATATGTTGTCCAGTTATATAGTTATTTTCAGCAGGAGCACCAGTCTGGAACTAGTTACTCTGTGATGGCTAAATGTGTAAATCCTGACCAATCAGTCTTACTTTTTGGTTCAAGAGCTGAAAATTTTTTTGTCGACCCAGTTCTACTTGCCTTTCAGTTTTGAATTCTTGATATTTATTTCTATGGAGAAGTCTCTCTCTGGCATATACAGAACCTACTGGAGAGGTAGCTGGTACTGTGCAAAGACATTTGGCTTAATCCTGACTTCAAATCCTAGCTCAGTCACTTAAAACTTTCTGACTTTGGAACAATTAACTAATCACTCTGAGTTCCAGTTTTCTCATCTAACAATAAAGGCAGTAATAATAATACTAATGTGGATGCTGAGAGACAGCATTTATGAAATCTTAACCCTGTGCCAGGGATGTTTGTGTTTCCAACTTGTAGGTTCTTCAGGGAGTATATAAATAGTAACATTTATAACAGTCAAGTAGTTCTGGAGGTTGAGAAGATAAGAATTAAAGATTCTGGGACTCATGTGAAAACTAAGAGCCTCAATGATTAATCTTTGCCCAAGTGCTATCAGGTCAAGCTCAGTCCTCTTCCTGGTGGTGCTATTTTGTTCCTGCCAACATCAAGGAAGTCACACACTTCCTCTAGGATGGATAGCTAACTGACTCCTAGATATGGGGAAACTAAAAGCTATTATGTTAGCTTTCTGTTTTCTCTATGAATACATGGGTCATGGCACTAGACTCACTAGACATTCTAAGTAATATTTATAGAATGATTAAATGTTTGAAAGAGTAAAAATTCGAAGCAGTAAAGAAACCATTAAAAGTGGGATTTAATTAGTTACTAGTTTCCTGGGTTAGCAGCTTTCATGACTGTTAAGTAAGCTTCAAATCTTGGTTATGTGTCAATAATAAAAAATTCTCAAATCTCAGAGATTCAATACAACTTCTGAGAACTGGATATTTGTACCTCTGCCAAATTCATATGTCAAAACTCTAATTTCTAGGGTGATGGTGTTAAGAGGGAGGGTATTTCATTTTATTTTTAAATTTTTTAAAAAATTTTATTTTATTGGTACATTTTAGGTATGCAATATAATGACATTCATCATTGGAAATTTGCACCTTTACATAATTTCTCTTGGCTATTATTATTCCCCCCTCCCCAGCCCTCCCTTCAACCCCTCCATCCCTCCCTATTTACAAAGA
>NW_004624990.1:163433-179052 GCF_000247695.1 Heterocephalus glaber | reverse complement strand
GGAACGCTGCAGGAGAAGAGGGACTTGGATAGAAACTAAGGCAAATTGAATCAGATATGGGCTTGAACTACAGATAATGGATCATCAGTTGTGTCAAATTGGGAAAAGTGGGGGTGGGATAGATGGGGATTCTCTACTGTATGTGAACCTTTCTGTGAATTTAAACTTGAGAAGTTTATTTCTTAATAGGCTATGGCAAACAAAAAGTTATCACTCCCTTCCTTCAGGTGCTAATCCGGAAATGGTGGGTTGGAGTTGTGAGGTGCTTCCTCTCACTTCCTGGCTCACCTTCAGAAGCGGCTCTGGGGACCCCCTCCAAGACCCCGTGCCTCAACACCCATGGTCCTCCTTGACTCTGGGCATCCTGGTCTCTTGGACTGAAGAAACTGACTCCTCGTGGATCTTCCTACTTCCCACCTCACCCTTCTCTGGCCTCCACCTCCCAATTCCAGCAAGCACATTCTATCCCCATCATGAATAACAGCCTTCCCAGGTGTGGTGCACACCTATAACCCCAGCACTCTGAGAGACTTAGGCAGGAGGATCACAAGCTCAAGCCCAGCCTGGGCAACTTAACAATTTGGCAACACTGTCTCAAAAGGATATTTTTTAAATTTTTAAAAAAGATAAAAGGGACTGGGGATGTAGTTCAGGCTTTGAGTTCAATATACAGTATACCAAATAAAGAAATAAATAACCAAAAATGCAAATAAGATTAGTTCCCCCTTCCCTTTTAAAGTCCCCTCAGGGAGCCTCTGCTGTCTCTAAGGGAAAACTGAGAGCCTTGAACCTTCCAAATGCAGACCAGGCTGTCCACCTCTCCAACCTCATCCCATCGCCCATAGCTCCCACTTTGCTCCAGGCACCTGAAGTCCCCACTGTGTTCCTGTTTGGGCCTCCACCAGTAAAGATCGCCCTCCACTTAGCCCACGTCCTGAGGGGGAGTTTGGACCTGCTCCCCTCTTACCACTCAGCTCCACAGTTTCCTTCTTGCTCAAAAGAAAAGATGCCAGGCATAAGTCATCACTGTTCCCTGTGTCCCAGTCAAAGCATATGCAGCTCCACCAGAGGCCTTGGGACAGTGGTGTCAAACCTATGGTATGTGTGCCACAGCAGACTTGCAGAGCTGTGTCGCCCCAGCAGCTGAGCATCAGGTAACAGTTGTTTTTACTAAATGAAAACCTCAATATTCAGGTTTAATCACAGTGTTAGCACTCTGTGATAAATAAGTGGGTTTGGGGTAGCAATTTGGGTACTCAGTTGCCAAATGGTTCACCATCACTGCTTTAGGACAACCTTACTCACCTGTTTCCTCTATAGGACCACAAGCTCTTTGCAAAAAAGGGCCGTATATCATTTGTGATGGTGGCCCCAGCACCTCTGGCACTAAATACAATGGAGTTCTTGGAGTGGCCTCAGTCGAGCTGTGACCAGAGTAAGAACAAGCAGAAGACTGAGAAGCAGCAGTGGGAGAACTGAAAAGAAGGCCAGAGGAGACAGATGCTGCAGAAGCTGAGGCGAGTCTGTAGGTGCTGGGCTGAGCTGGGATAGATTCTTAGATGTGCTTAGGATCCAGGGCACCCCCATGAGAACAGCCTGAGGCACCCAGGACAACCAGCAGAGCCTCTGTGCACAACAAGACTTCCTCCTTAAAATATTTACCCATCTTGAGCCCTAGCTGAGATACAGATTAATCATATACAGTTCATTGAATGGTGGCTATTAAGCTAATTCTTGATTCCACACAAGCAACTGAGCTACGCAAGGGATCCAGCTGCCCTAGGCCCTAGGTTCCCCCTTCTCCCTGCCCTAGACATCCTTTCCATTAAAAGACCTGGCAGCCAGAGGCTCACATGTGAATTCTTTATATTTGCTGCTAACAATCCAAGCATCTGACTTCCATTCTCTGCTCACAGCTGGGAGCAAGTGCGAGAAATCAGCGGAAAGTTGGAGGTTTGAACAAGGGGTTTATTTTGGCACTCAGTTGCAATTAAATCCAATGGGTTAAAAACTTCTGAATGCATTACTCTGTCTTAAACAGGGCACTCTTACAGAGTGTTTCCACAATGAGCAATATTCATCACCAATGTCATATGTAGCGGGCCCTTACCTCAAACAATGCCTTTTTTCCTTGGAAGGAAAATCTACTCTCCCTTCATTGTAATTAAATCCAAACATCTGTCACCTACAAGAGCATGGTTTTAGAGGTTGACTTAAGAGCACACAGAACTACACTCATTTGCAACAAATTTGCACACACACCAAAACCCACACACACAGGTACATATCCCAAATGCATTTCACCATGAAGGAATACATTTTGTTATCATTTCTTTGATGAAAAATCAGACAGCAATGAGGAAAGAGATGTAAGCAGTAAACAAAGCAAGAACCTGGGGTCCGGAGACCTTGGGTCTGGTCACAACTGCCCATCATCAGCTGCATGACCTTCAACAAGCAACATAATCTCTCCAGTTCTCAGTTTCCACAGCTGTGAAAAATAGAAATGAGAAAGCCACCACACCATTTAACTTTTGGAACCTACCTGCAACTTGACACATTCATGAGTTTGTGCTTTTGCCTGATGGTCTTTCAGCCAGCTATGTTCTACTAGAGTGTGCCATCCTTCAAGACCCCACAGAGAGGCCACTTCTCAGAGGAAACCCTCTGACTTACCCCAAGCTGAGTGGCCAGCTCATCCTCAGGCATCCCAGAAACCTTGCACCCAGTTCCATCCAGAGTTTTTGTTGCGTAAAACAGCAGCCAATGACCCACGTGCTCACCTCCTCTCCATGCCATGAGCCCCTAGAGAGCAGACCAGGCATGATGTTTCTATTTCCCTGGTAGAGAACAAAGATTCACACAAGGCAAGTACTAATAAAAGGCTGAAGGGGAAACCAAGCTATGGGATGAGTGATGATGTGAATGACACAGCATCCTCACTGCAGCGTACCAAGAAAGAACATCCCTGCTCCACTGCCCATGATGCTGAGATGGTGGCATTGAGGAAACCTGGCTCTCATCCCAGCATGCTTTTAGCCTAGTCTATGGCCCGGGAAGCCTTCCTGGGATCCCCTAACCCTCCTATTCTCCACCTGACCACACGCCATGTTGGTCTATAACTGGAGGATGTGTTTGAGGGTAATGAGCTGGCCCTGCTCACTTCTGATCCCAGTGGCTGGTGCTGAATGACCATGCAGTGAGCGCATGAAGGGGTGCTATAAAGCTGAGCAGTGACATCCACACCACACCACACCACAGCTGTCCTCTTTACCTTCTAAAGAGGTCTTTTTCTTCTGGACCTTGACCAGTTTTTGAGAAACAGATTCCTTGTATATTCTTAAAATTCTCCACGGTGGCATCGGTTTCTCAATTTCTTTGTAATTCACTATGTGGACATATGCATACATGTATTTACATATTTATAGATTATATTCAATGGATATCTATTCAGGCTGTATTGCTAGATTTCCACAAGTTTACGGTTATCTTAATTCTGTGACAGAGTCAAAATTTGCTTGAATTATTGCTTTTTATCCCTCCTCTAACACACTTTAATTTTCAACCTTTCTGAATTGCTTTCCTTTGAAATCTTTTTTAAAAATCTTATGTAGGCAACTTAGGATTTCATTTGTTTAACTTGTTTATGGTCCCCTTTGACTTCTCTTTGAAATAGCTGTGTTGGTTTTTTTTTCTTTTCATGGCACTGTGATGTGGAGGGTCGAGTTCATTTCATACTTCCCTTCCCTGACCCATGAAAGGTCCCTCCCTTGTCTCATTGGTGTGTTTATTTTCTCATGATGTTTCCTCCCCCACCCCCACAGAAGGACCACCCAGTGTACTTAATTTGGTAAGTCAGGGCTGCCTGCAGCTGCAGTGGAGTACATTTCTACCTGCTGTGTTTAAGGTTTCTGTATCCCCACATCCTCACCAGCATTGGGCTTCCTCTCATTTTGTAGGTCTAGCTACATTTTTTTTCATTTCTGTAGATTCCTGTGGGACATTATGCACACATTTACCAACTCTAACTTCCATTATGTTAATTTTTCCTTTGTCTAGTTGATTTTTTGTTCCATCCATTGAGGTTTAAGTCTTTTATTTGAAAAATTATATATTTCATTTCAAGAGTTTGACTATTTTTCCCATATTCACTTGTATATCGTTCATAGTCACCCATTTTTATTTTGTAACCACTTGTTTTTGATTGCTTGCATTTCTTTCATTATCTTTTGGAAAATATTAATTTATTTTCAAGTCCAATTTACATGGGAACCCACTGTCCTCCAGCCCATTTTTCTGATGGAATCTCCTGTCTTCTATTTTATCCTGTAGCATATAAATTTGTTTTTATTAGTTATTATTTTAATTATATAAATTATTGGGTACCATGTGAAAATGTGATAGAAGTATTCAATATGCAATGACCAAATCATGGCAGCTAGCATTTCCATGTCCTTAAACACTTTTTAAAAAATTAATTGATTAATATGTAATAATTATACATACTTGTGTGATGTAGTATGATATTTCCACACATGTACACATGTACATGGTAGGTCCTGATAAAATCAGGATAATCAATCATTACTTTGTGTTTGGAGCTTTTGGCACCTCACTTTTAATTCTTCATAAGGTATATAAAGAGTACTGGGAGCTATAGTCCTCCCTCCTTGTGCTGTAGGATGCTTGACCTCATCCCTTCTATTTGTGTGGGGTTTGGGAACCCATTATCCAATGTTATGGTTTATATCTAGAGCTCCCCCCAAACTCTCATACACTCATAGGTGGGACTTTGAGGAGGTGACTGGGCATGGGCAAGGATTAATCCACAGATGAGTTTATAGCTAAAGGTAATTTGGAAGGTAAAGCCTGGTGGGAGGAGGTGGGTCACTGGGGACATGGCCTGGAAGGGTCTGTCTCCTTCCTACCTACCTATGATCACTTTCTCTGTTTCCCACTGCCATACCGTGGGCTGTTTCTCCTCTGTGATCTCCCTCGGCCATGCTGCCCTGGCCTTGGAGCCAGCAGACTATGAACTGAATCCTCTACAAACTGTGAGCCAAAATAAACCATTTCTCTTTTAAACTGTGGGTGTCGATATTGTGTCCTAGCAACAAGAAAGTAATAAGACTTCCCCCTGGCCCCCATACCCTTCCCAGCTTCCCATAAACACCACTCTACGTTCAGATCAGCATTTTTGCATCCACATAGGAGCGAACATGCAGCAAGTATCTGTGTCTGATGGATTTCACCAAACATAACACCCTCCTGTTCCATCTCTGCTGCTGCAGGTCTGCGTATCTCCCTTCCCAGTCATTCAAGGACTATGTCTGTTGATCACTGAGGCCCCTGGACCAATACTGGGCTGGAATGCACCTGACACTTGTGCAGAATTGATCACCAGAAGAATGGATGGCACTGTGCTAGCTCCATTTCCCACATGGTGAACCTTTCTGATTTGTTCCTGGGTGACTATGACAGGTCACCATTCCTCTAGGGTAGGAATGTTCCAGTACACACATGGAGTGGTGCCATGTTGTACTTTTCCTGCTGCATGAGTCCACCTCTCCTGCCTGGCAGCTTACCCAGCCCCAAGCTTTTCCACACCGCCTCTCAAACCCCTGGCTCTGGACCACTCCCAACAGTGGTGGGCCTTGTCCCACTCGGGCTCAGCTCTGTGGGGCCAGCGTCTGTTCCCTACCTTCAGACCCTCAGCATGGACTCATCTGTCTCTGATCCATGTAGATGTTCACTTTGTGAGTGTAGCTCTGCCTTTTCAAGAGTTAAAGTAGATCCCTAAAATAACCAGTTTTAATCCCTCTGTTGTCACTTCTGTGAATCTCACAAGTCTATTTTCAAATCCAAGAGTGAAGCATTGTGGCTTTTCCTCCTGTCTGCATTTTAGCTTCACCAGCCTCCTCAGAATTGGCCCAAACTGGGAGGCAGCATCTCCAAACACCCAAGAAAGACCTCACCCCAGGCCCTCTGCCCCCTTCCTTTTGCCTCCTGCCTGTCTGCTCTCTGAGCAGGCCAGTTAGCCTCTGTGCCTGCCTGACTCTGCACAGACCACTATGACACAATGCTGCAGGCTGGGCGACTTAGATGATAGAAAGGTGTTCCTTTGCAGGAGGAGGCTGGATGTCTGAGACCCATGTGATGGCAGGCTTGGTTTCTGCTCAGGCCCCCTCCTTTGCTTACAGATGGCTGCCTTCTGTGATGTCCTCAAGTGGCCTTTTCTCTGTCCCCATCTCCCCAAGTCTTCTTCCTCTTCCTACAAAGACACCAATTGTATTTCATTATGGCCCACTTTTGACTCCACCTAATCTTTTTTTTTTTTGTACCAGGAATCAAACTCAGGACCCTGTGCTTGCCTGGCAGGCACAGTGCCACTGAGCTAAATCTCCAACCCAACTCCACCTAATCTTTACCTCCTTAAAGGCTCTGTCTTCAAATTGTGCCCCACCAGGGCTTATAGCTTCAACACGGAAATGTGGGGGATCTACAACACTCCACTAAACCCCATGTGAGGCCCAAGGGGTGGCACATGACTAATGGAGACTTGTTCACTCTCCCTCCTCCCAGTGACCATCCAAACTGGAGTGAAGTGGTGCCTCTCCTAGTCTGAAGTTCATAGACTTGTGTGGCTGCACTTACAGACCTCTAACACCTTGGGTTTTAAATTAACTTCCTGGAGATGACCTGGAGGATTGGACCCCACAGGTGCCCAAACTACAGATGCTTAGGTCTTGTCTATACAATGGTGCAGTCCATGCACAGAACCTATGAACATTTTCCCCTCCTCTTTGGGCCATCGCTGGATGATGGCATTGTGCAGCGTGTGGTGTGGATGTTGTGTGGTTATTACACTGCGTAGTTTGTGAAACATGGACAAGCAAAAGTGATCCTGCACGTTGGGTACAGACATAGTGTTGCAGGTGTCACTAAAATCGATCATGGTTGGTTGACTGTGTGGATGTGGAACCTATTGATTCCGGGCTGCCTTGAATTCCCCTGATCATGTGTTCCCTGTCTTGCACTCGGAAGTCACTTCCCCAGGATTTCTCACGGGCTCTGGGGAGGAGTCAGATCTCAAGTTCCTTTCTTCCCTATAACAAAATATTGGAGACAATCAACTTATAAAGAGAAAAGGGTTATCTTGGCTCACAGTTTGGGAGGCATCAGTGACAGAGCAAAACCTTTCTCCTTGGGATGAAGGAATGGCCAAGCATGAGGATGGCCCTGAGTCCCCTACAAGGCTGAGTCCCAGTGACCTAAGGACCTCTTGCTAGGCGCCACCCCCTGAAGGCTTCACCATCTCCTAGGGCTACACAGGAGACCACGTCTTTAACACACCACCCTTTGAGGTACACTGAATAATGAGGCTGTAGCAACCCTATTGGATGCAGATGACAGGAAAGGGCAGGGGACCTACTCACTGTGAAAGCAGAGAGGAGGGACGGGGCAGTTGGTCTTCCCCCTGCCCTAGCCCAGGGTGTCACTCTTTCCAGTCTCTGAGATCCTGTGTTGAAGCGTGTGTGGGCGTAAGGGTGTGTGTGCACATGTGGGCATGCAGGTGTGTGTCTGTGTGCGCATGCAGGTGGTGGGCACGTTGTTCTCCTGAGTGGTTAGCGAGGCCAGGCCCACTGCACAGGATGCACTGTGGTGTCACTAGGTGCTCCTAGGCACCCCCTCTCCCTCCCGTCCTGGCCCCTGCTATAGCCACTGAGTCACTGGGCAGGAACCCCACATCAGCTAGGGTGTTGACAGGGTGTTGAGTGGGACAGGAACACTCCGAGGGGAGTGGCACAGGGACTGATGGGGTGAAGGCACCCAGCCTGTGGGAGGCCAGGGCCTGGCTCTG
This sequence comes from Heterocephalus glaber, assembly GCF_000247695.1. The sequence continues at coordinate 171,191 of NW_004624990.1, read as the reverse complement.
AGCTTCTTCAGGCTGATGAATCCCAGGAGGAAGGATGACTCTTGGGGTGGCTAGGGGGTAGTCATCTGTAATTTAAAAAATTTAAACACGAGAAGCAATTGGACTTCATTTTGTACATTCAGCTTGTGAATTACCACTGCTGCTTTGAATTCAAGGCAATTGAGACAAAAAGGTTTATTTATGGATCTAATGTTTATTTAGCATCTATTTTGTACCAGAAAAAGAGTTCGGTGATATGCACTCAGAATCCACACAGGCTTGTCTGCAAGGTTCCCAGTTGGGCAGAGAAGCTCCTTAACAGCCTGTGCTTGATGCCACAGGACCTATAAAGCCTGGAGAGCTGGGAAGGAGGGCTTCCTGAGGGAGGTGTCCCTGGGCTGTGCTTCAAGGAGTGAATAAGAGCTTGCCAGATATGAGAGCAGCAGCCAGAGTCCTTATTCTACGTCTCATAAAGCAGGGGTCCCATCCAGGGGTGGAGCTGAGCCCATTGGGATCAGAGATGGTCTCAGGTACAAGCTGGTGGGGTCTGTAGACAGGGTCCAAGGAGGTGCAGAGGTTTGAGTACGGGAATTCTCTGTCCCGCCTCAGTCTCTTCCTCCACCGGTGGGAACATTTCCCACGAACAGGCCAGACTGGAGCTGGAGCTTGAGACAGAGCCCCCTGAAGCCTGGCAGCCCCACTCCATGATTGGAACGCTCCCCAGTCACCCACTCCTGCCTTCATCTGGTTTTAATCACCCCCCTCCCCGGCACGGCCCCTGAAGTTGACAAAACGTTTTGCAGTCTCATCTCTAGCCTAGCCTCCTAGCTGAGAGCCTGCAGCCAGGGCAGAAAGCTCACTTCAAGAAGGAGGCTGTGGGTAAGGGTGCCACACCACCCTCTGGGCACTTTGGCTGATCAGGACTGATCTGCACCTGGGTGCCATCCTGGGGCTGGCGAACCCTGCATGGTGCCTCTGATTTCCAGGGCAATCTGAGGGAGGCTGCTCGCAGCCTCAGGAGCACCCTGGATCCTCCATCCTGTGCTTTCTTAAGTTGCTGTCAGTAGGACTCTGGTGCAACCTGAGGTTCATCTCTCCAAGTAAGTTACAGCATGAGCACCAGATCTCTGTGCCAACACGCGTGCTGGAGGTGAAGTGACTGTCTCCAGGGAGCCCCATGTCCAGAGGTGAGGGGTGTTTCTGGTGAGCTGTCCTGGTGTGAAGCCAAGAACCCCAGAGCACCCTGCTGTGTTGGAAAGGGCCAATCCAACGCCACTCTTTCATCTTGGACTTAGGGTGTTGTCTTAGTCACTTCCTTCATTGCTGGGGCAAAATACTCAACACTCGCAACTTACGCTGGACAGCATGGCACACGGGGCATAGTGGAGAGCGACTCATGGTGGACAGGAAGCAGAGTGAGAAGAGAGAACCCACAGAGGGAGACAAACTCTTCCAGGCCATGCCCACAGAGACAGTCTTTGTTTTTTCTGAGCAGCCCCCACCTCCTAACAGTAAGCCAGCAGTCTCCGGTCCAAAGCCTTGCCTATGAGTGCACAAGGCTCACAGGAGACAGCTAGATAGAAACCCTTGTAAGTGTTCTCCACACTTTCCAAGAAGCAGGGGCACCAGTCAGGCAGTGCAACAGACTGAAGGTGACTAGCCTCTCTCATGATGGTGGTCCAAGCAGGGTGGCTCAGGGAGAGGCAGCAGTACCACCATGTCCTGGCCTCAGTGTTGTGTTTTAGGGGGTTTCTCAAGCTGACCCCCAGCACCGAGGCCTCACTGTGGACTGGACTGGGCTTTTAATGACTGATTAGATTTCCATGACAGATGTTAGGCAGGAAATGGCTCAAGTGGTCACAGAGTGGTGTGTGTTCTTTAACACGGGCCACAGCTACCTGAGACTTGGCCTAGGGCAGGCCCAGAGGATGCTACACCTGGAGCCACCAGAGTTGTAGCTGGGCATCATGGCACTGGGCTCAGGTCTGCAGTGTGTCCAGTGTGGGTAGGAGCATGGGGATGGGGTGGTCAAGGGACAGGTGGACGGGCAGGCCTTGTTCCAGGAGCAGTAGTAACTACACCCACCTCTGTGACCAGCAAAAGGCTGACTGAGGACCAGGACATTCTTCTTCCAGGACTGGAGGTATGGGAGGGGAGAAAGAAGTTTTTAATGGCAGACAATTTTATAAAAATGATATTGTGCTTTTTCATATTGCTATCTCTGGCCATCAGACTTCTTCAGGCTGTGACATGCAGAAAGGCCACCAGGAGGGTGGATGTTGCAGGGGAGGGCAGGATATGCCACAGAGGGAGAACTCTCTGTCCTTGGGAGGAGGATGGAAGCAAGCAAGGCGGAGTCTTGCTCGCCCATTACACTTCCCTCTTTGCTGTTCCTGGGCCCAGCTGCCATGTGGCTGAGCCTAGGAAGCTTCTAGATGATGAGAGACACAGAGCTCATCCTCCCTCACTCTCCTCCTTCGCCTCTCAGCCCTTCAAAATGCGTTTTATTTTATTTTTTTATTGGTACTGGGGATTGAACTCAGGTCTTTGCACTTGTGAGGTAGGCGGCGGAACCACTGTGCTAAATCCCCTGCGCAAAGAGATTGGGGGGGGGCGGGTACTGGGGATCGAACTCGGGTCCTTGCGCTTGTGCAGCAGGCAGCGAAAGCACTGAACTAAATCCCCGGCCCCAAAATGCCTTTTAAAGGTGTCCTCCAAGGAATTTTTCTCATCTACCAGGGTAACTTCAAACTCCTCCTCTGGGTTTTGGTCAGATGGAAATTACTATCCCATTTAATAACCTCGAATATGTTTTTTATCCCCACTGGACTACGTGCTGCATCCTCTGCTCAGGCTCACAGCAGAGGACTTGACTCGAGAGGGAGGCACTCAATGCACATTTGCCCTGGGAAGGGAGAGAGGGAGGGAAAAGAGAAAGAAAGGAGGGAAGGAAGCAAGAAGGATAGACAGAAGGAGGCAGGGAGGGAGAAAGAGAAAAGAGAAGGAAGGAGGCAGGGAGGGAGAGATGGAGTGAGGGAAGGAAGGAAGGGGGGAGAGGGAGGGAGGGAGGGGGAGGACTCCCATCCGGATGTGCGCGGTTAATCTGTACAGTGACTAAATAGTGTCAACACTTCTTTGGCATGAAATCACAGACCCCACCTTGGTGGAAATAGCTACTGTTCGACCATGACTTTCTCACTCCAGCTTCACAAACAAGGCAGAAAAGGCACTATGACACAGGATGTTGGTGGCAGAACCCATCCAGGGTTTCTAGCTTCCTGCCCAAGGTCAACTGGGCCACTGCTTCCCCTGTGCCAGTCAGTGGGGTGACACCTTCAAAAGTTCTGCCACAGTCATAAACCACCAGTCCCATCATTTTACTCCTAATGTTTTTCTTTCCATGAACCCATTTTCATTTCCATATACCCATTAGTTTCTAATTAAGTTTTATATTTTGAGATCATTGCAGAATTGGCACGCAGTTATAGGAAATAACACTTAGAGATCTTGGTCCCCTTCACTCAGTTTCCCCAGTGGTACCAACTTGCAAAACTCTAGCACATCAAAGCGAGGACACTGATATTAACACAGTCAGTGTCACTACTTGGATTCTTGGTGCTGCCCTTGGAAGCCATATCCTCCTCCCCATCGTTCCCAGTGTTTCCTTCATCCATAGCTCCATGTCTGTGACTTCATCATTTTAAAAATGTCATCTAAATGGAATCCTCCAGTACCACATCCTTTGGGTTGGCTTTCTTCATTCATCATGACTCTCTAGGTTGTTTTCTGTTTTGTTTTTTGGTACCGGGGGTTGAACTTGGATCCTTCCGCTTGTGAGGCAGGCAGTGGAACCACTGAGCTAAATCCCCAGCCCAACTCTCTAGGTTGTTGTGGGCTGTGAATAAAAAGTTTATTTTCTCTTATAGCTAAGTAATTTACAGATATGTAAACTTCATGTCTGACAAAGGATTAGTATCTAGAATATATAAAGAACACTCAAAATTCAACAACAAATCAAATAATCTAACCAATTATCTATTCCATTCATCACTGGACTATATCTGGGTTGTTTTTAGTGTTTGAGTTTTAAGACTAAAGCTTCTTTACACATCTATTATAGCAGGCTTTTATGTAAAGATGCATTTTTATTTCCCTGAGATAAATCAAAGGACTGGATATTTAGTTATTTATGAAATTGACATTCTTTTTCCAGAGTGACAATATTATTTTACATTCTCAGCAGCAATGGATGAGTGATCTCATGTCTTCATATCCTTGCTGGCCTCTGCATTGTTACTATTTTCTATTTCAGCCATTTTGGTAAGTGTAGCATTGTAGTTTTAATTTGCATTTCCTGGATGGTTAGTGATGCTGAACATCTTTTCATACACTTATCTATTGACATTTTACCTCCATTAGTGAAATGTCTCTTCATGTCTTTGTCCATTTTCTGATTGGACTGTTTGATTTGCTGAGTTTTCAGTGCTCTTTGTATATTCAAGATACTGATGCTATGTCCGATACGAACTTTGCAAATAATTTCTTCCAGACTATGGCTTATGTGTGTGTGTGTGTGTGTGTGTGTGTGTGTGTGGTGTGTATGTGTGTGTGTGTATGTGTGTATTTTCATCCTCATGACAGGTTTTTTTTTTTTTGCAGAGTAAAATTTTTATATTTATAACTTCAAATTTCTCATCCTTTCTATTTATGGATTGAATTTTTGGTATCAAATCTAAGAAGTTTTTATCTAGTTTTAAATTCTGACCATTTTATTGAATTTTTTAAAGTTATGTAGTTTTTATGTTTTATATTAATTTTTTGAGTTAATTTGTGTAAAAGGTGTAAGACTTAGATTGAGTTTCTCTTTTTCCTTTTGGCTGATTAATGTCTAACACTCTAGCACCATCTGTTTAAAAGACTCTTTCTTCAATTAAATTGCCTTTGAATTTTTGTCAAAACTCAGGTGGGCATATTTGTTGAAATGTGTCTCCAATTCCTTATCCTCTTCCATTGTCTATCTAGTGCACAGCCTTGCACAGATACCTTGATCACAGCCTTGATGGTTATAGGTGGGTAATGACTCTTGAAACCAGGAAGACTGATTCATCTCACTTACTATTCTTAAAGTTTTTTCCTTCGCCTTTCTGTATATATTTTAGAATAATTCTGACTATATCTTCAAAAGAAAGAAGGAAGGGGGAGGGGAGAGAGAGAGAGAGAGAGAGGGAGAGAGGGAGGGAGAGAGAGAGAGAGAGAATATGAATATGAATCCCTGGAGTTTAATAAAATTGTATTAAACCTGTATGTGAACTTTGGCAAATAGACACTTATTGTATGTCTCTGCAGTTGTTGTTAACGTGTGAATGTCTTTGATTTCTTTTGTCACTATTTTGCAGTTTTCAGCATGCAAGTCCTGTACATATTTTGTTAGATTCACACTTAAGTATCTTATTTTTGAACCACCACACATGGTATTGTATTGCTGTATTTATTTTAAAGTAAAATTTTATGTTTCTCTATGAATGAAAAGCTGTTATCCCTTCCAATCCCATACACAAAAATGCATAAAATTTAGCAGAAACAAAACATATAACTTTAAAAATATGGTCTGTGTACTTTGTATAATCAGCTCTGCATCACTAATCATGCGTGCAGCACACGCTGGACAGTAATCTAGTCTTCCATGATGTAGGGCTCACCAAGAGGACACCGAGGATATGTATAGGTACTTCCTGCGACAGTCCTCGGGCCTGGGAAGCTTGCCATTCCCAAGTAACTCTTTCCACAGCTAGCTCCAGCTGTTGAAAACTCCTTTCTGCCATGGAGTCCTACTCCCTGGAATTGGGGGGACCCCGCAATCTTCTGCAGTGCATGGCTCACTAGCTAGCTCTGGACATCATGTCCACCTTCAGTGTCCCACAGACTTTCAGCTGGGAGGTGACCGCAGACATGAGTCTGCAATTTTTCTCTCTCCTACTATACTACTCAGAATGGTTGACCCCAGGCATCCCCATCTTTGCAGCCCAAGGACCCTTTGGGACACAATGGAGGAATTAAATCAGTTTGCTACTCATTCATTCCACCCTCAAGTTGACTGCAGACTCTCCCGGGGTCTGGGAACAGATAGCAAAGTGACACACATGTCAGTGGCCAGTGTGGCTGGTCAGTCACCACAGCTAAAAGGAACATTCATGCTACCAGGTTCAGGGGCCCAGGGAGGAAGTAACCACATATGCCTGGTGCATAGGGACATCCAGGAATGTCTGACCTTCATGAGACCCCGGCAAGGTGGAGATATTTATTGCCATTCTGAAGGTGACAACACCGAGACATAGGGAGTATCTTCAAGATGGTGCAGCCAGGGAATAGTCAAGCCAGCTTTGACTTTAGGCCCTTGGGATTTTTTGCTTAAACAGGAAAATGTAGGAAGGAACTGTATCTTGACTGCTGAGAAGTCTCCCCAAAGGTGCAAAAGAGCAATTTTGTGTCTCTGATCCTTAACTTTGGGGCCGGGCCCAACATCTGCTCAGAGGCCTGAGCAGGCTGCTTTGGGGTCCCCCCAGCCTGAGGAGGGTCTCCACTTCCCTGGAGGCCTGCATCTCTCCTCCTCTCATCCTGGCTCTCTATTTGGCCTGATGAAAGACTTTGACAGAGCCTGACCTGGAGGTGGGACTGGAGATGGGGTTAAGGAGGCTCGGGCAGCCCCTGGGTCCACAGGTTGTGCCCTGGTACCTCAAGAGGAGGAGGGATTTGTCCTTCAGATGAGGGGCCAGGATGCGGCTGCAGGCCACCTGTCCCAGACCCAAAGACTCTGAGGAAGGGGCTGGGTAGTCATCCCACACTATCAGAGAGAAGGGGTCTGCAGTGCATGTTGGGGCCTCTGGAGCCCCCAGGGCAGAGGAGGACAGTGTCTCCAGATGGCCTCTCAGGGCTGCCTTCCCATCAGTCCTGGGGGTCCAGACAGAGGCCCCTTTCAGCTGCCTCCTCTGCAGTCCAGCACGGTAAGAGCTCAGCTCTTTCCCTACAAATTGGACCCCTTGGGGCCTTTACTTTCATTTCTTCTCGGCGGTTGTAACTTCCTGCTTCTAAGAAAAACAACTCTGAACAGAGCCATGCTCGGGTCTCACTCTGAGGAACAGCAGCACCAGAGCTCAGTGGCACTCATTAGAAGCACATGGAGCTGTTTCCTGTCACAGTCCCTAAGGTGTTTGATAAGTGGAGTTGGAGCTTTATCTGGTCCCCTGTCTGAGAGGACAGCCAGGAAAGAGAGGAGGAGCCAGCAGGGCCCAAACACACACAGGGAAGATGGAGAGCAAGGGCTGCCCTGCCCAACCAGGGATCTGTGCAGAGAGAATTGTGTTCTGTGAACACCTACTATGTCTTCCTGAGATGCTGGCTAATTCAGGATCGCAGGGGAGAAATAGGCTGAGTCTTGTGCCTGCCTGTGTGGGGACAGCTTCACAGCACACCCCAGACAGGGGCAGAAGGACACCGTGTGGGGCATGTGCCCACAAGGCAAGATCTCTGGGCTGAGGACTAACCTGTGGCCATGCTTTCCCCATGGGGTCTGCATGAGCCTGGGCATCCCAGTCCCTTCCTCTCTCTAGTGCCTGTCCTGCCCTGAGGCTCAGGAGCACTGAGCAAAGTCTATGTGCAGGTTGCAGGTTTGGGGAGCTCATGGAGGTGGAGGGTGGGACAGAGCCAGGCTGTGAGTGACCAAAAGAAAGTGGCACTGAGGCCATGTGTCCCAGGAGAGTGACGCTGTTGGTGGGAGCCCAT
>NW_004624990.1:116697-148043 GCF_000247695.1 Heterocephalus glaber | reverse complement strand
AAGAATTTAAGCAAAAAATAAAATATAATAAAATAAAATGCACCCCCTGAGCAGAAGCAGTGGCATCCTGGGGAACCTAGGGTCCCACCCCATGCTCACTGTACCCACTGGCCCAGAGACTCTGGCAGTGGTGTCCCCGCTACACCCTTGAAGACGACAGGAAGAACTTGACACAGCTCCTGGGACATTAGTTCCTCTCCACAGAGAGCACAGAGATGCTTTCCTGGGAGAAGTTCTGCTCTGAGTGCCCCAGGGGGTTGGTTTTGTCCATGCTCTGTCCTGGTGAGAGAACCTGCCCCAAAGACTCACTCCAGTGGGCTTCATCAGTAGAATAGTCTCTGCATTCCCGCTGCTTAGAGCAGGCAGGCCTAGCACCCAACCTGACCTGGTCAGCCTGCAAGACCAGGTGCTCCTGTCCCTCCAGAAGTCCTATCAATCATGCTACACAAGCCTGAGTCAATCCCTTGTTTTGAATCACACCTGTTACTAATTGTAGGCACTCAAGAAGTCTGTGATTCAGTTTCCCTGACTGTAAAATGGAATCCCAGCCTCGTTAGCTGACCCCAGCTATGTTCTCAGTCCCTCCCTCTGTCCCCCTTAGAAGTTGGCAGGGTGACTCTTGTTCTTGAATGCTCCACACAGACATGCACATACAAACACAAACATCCAGATACACACACACACACACACGCACGCACACGCACACTCTCACTCACATACATACCAGCCCCAGCCCCCAAGGGAAGTTGACTCAGTGTGTGTAAAAGTACATTGGCCGAACAATTTCTGTACAAAGTGAATGCTATTGTTCAAATACAATTTTAGACAAAGTAAACTTAGTGGAGTTTAACTGAGCAAAGAATGACCGGTGAATCAGGCAGACCTCAGAACCAGAGCATGTTCAGAGGTCACTGGTGTGCCTTATGGTCTGGAAGCATTAACAGGCCCAAAAACGGAAGTGAGCTGCAGAAAACAGAAGTGAGGTGCAAAAAACAAAAGTAAGGTTTAGAAATAGTCTGATTGCATACAGTTCACAGTTGACCTTATTTGAACACCTCAGAATGTTTGGCAGCAGTCTGTGGTTGACTGAAACTCAGACTGGCTGGACCTCAGCTATTGTTACAAGATTGCATTTCTAGTTAGGCTCTCAGGGTGTTTGTATAGGGAGGTAGGTTGCAGTGCAGGATGTAAAGGCCCTGTATGGCAGCCTCCCTAGGCCAAATTTAGTTTAATATGACACCATCAAATGCCCAGCCAAGAACAATACAACACCTGGCACGGCTCTGCCATTGAATTTCTTCTGGAAGCAAAAGGTTTACTCTGATGAAAAAGTAGACTTCAAATTTGCTGAGATAGATCATGTTTTAAGGACAAAAAAAGAAAGGAAGGCAAAAACTAAATGAAAGAAAGTGGAGATTATGTGAAGGGATGGAACTTGGCCATAGAGATCATATCACAATGAATATGTGTAACAAAACACCAAGTTGTAAATCTTACACATATATAATTTTACTTGTCAATTAAACTTAAATAAAGCTTAACATTTGCATACCCAGGTTTATAGCAGGACAGCTCATAATAGCTAAATCTTGGAAGCAGCCTATATGTCCATTGATAGATGAACGGATAAAGAAAATGTAGTATTTACACACAATAGAGTACTAGTCTGCCATACAGAAGGATAACTCTGAATCATGTGTGGGAAAATGGAGCGGCTTAAGAGCATAACGTTAAGTGAAATAAATCAGACACACAAGCTTACACATCACATAATTACCTTACGTGAGAAACCTAAAGTATAAATAATTTCAAAAAACAAAATGAAAGATCGATGATAGGAAACAGGAAGATAGAGCATTTACAGATGAGAAAAGGACCCAGAGGTGGAGGGAGGAGGGAGGAAGAGGAGGTGAAGGGGAAAAAAAGAATAAGATGTGTTAAATACGCGCACCTACTCTCTACGATGAATGTAAACATTATATACTGTGAACACATACTAACAAAAACATTTCTTAAAAAATGTAAAACATAAAGTCTCCAGAATGAGGGGTAGGTGTCCCCACTGGCAGTGAGGGGCCTTGTGCCCTCTGGTTCTGGCTGTGCCCTCCATCCAAGCCACATCCCTCTGTCCTTCTGTGTCCCACTCCGCCCATGGGGGAGGCACCCAGAGAGGAGACATCTGTCCTCTTTAGGCAGCTCCGCCACTGGGGGCTGGCAGGTGCCTGGCAGGCGTCCCTATTGTTGGGGACAAGGTGGAAGTGTGGCCATAGCCAGTCCGCACCCAGGGGCTGAACACCAGTGATGGTATCTGTTTGATTTTCCTATGGTCAATTAGCTTTGATTTCAAAGCACTCTGAGGTCACAGCTTTCCATCCAGCTGCCTTCCAAGCCCTGCAGCTCTCTGGAAGACAATGAAGCATTTAATGAAGATTGAGGGCCTGCAGGCACCCTGCCAGGCCCCTCCCTACTGCGGGAGGTGGCAGAAGCCTGGGGTGCAGGTGCCAGCTGGGCCACTGTGTCCACAGTCGCCCCCTGCAAGGACCAGCAGCAAATTATGCGGCTCACTGTTGCCCTTTATAAGTGGGTTAAAATAAACCCCTGTGGGGTTTGTCTCTTGATCCTGGCCTGGTCTCTCTCCAAGTATCTTCCACAATCTCCAAAGAAATTGTAAAATGCAAATGTCCCCTTGGCCAGGTGCTGGCTTGACTATAGTTTATCTCCCCCCTTGGGATAAGAATTGAAGCTGGCACCAGGACATCTCTGATTAGGCCATAATCTCCTCCTCCCTTCCTGCCTTGCCTGCCTAGGTATCTAAGCTACTCTGAACTCAGCCTCATTTCTGGATGAAGCTGTCCTTTCTCCTGTGTGGAGATCAGTGCCCCTGGCATGGCAATACCCATGTTGTGGCCTTTCCTCTTCACTGCCCATCAATGGCCCTGTCACCACCAGCAGCCTCTTGCCCTCACCCTTTTCTGGCTGCCACAGAATTTAATCCCTCAGAACCCTGTCCACTGGCTCCTCCCTAGGCCTTACCATCTTGTGTGCTATGCTGCCCTTCCTTAGGCCCTCAGTTCCTTTGCCTAATTTCCAAAGGGCTAGATGTTTGTTTTAAAATCCAATGTAGAGCAACACACAAGTTTGAGAATAGACCTGTTCTTGCTGGGTGTGGTGGTCCATGCCCATAATCCAAGCACTCTGGGGGACCGAGGCAGGAGGATCTCAAGTTTGAGTCCAGCCTGGGCAATTAGCAACATAGCGAGTCCATTTCTTAACATGAAAAATAAATAAAAAGGGCTGGGGATATAGCTCAGTACAAAGGCCCTGGGTTCAACTGGCAGTAACAGAATAAACAAAGGTCCTGGCTGTGCAACACCACTTACACTGGTGTGTATCCCAGTTACTCTGTTTATATCCCTGTCTCCTATGCAAGAGAAGCTCTTGGGTGGCTGGGGTTTGGGGAGATGTCTTCCTCCCCTCTGAAGACCCCCTGCAATAGCTGGCAATACAGAGCTAGAGAAAGCAGATGGGAGGACCCCACTCACTCTTGGGATTCCTGTCCTGTGTCTTTTTCCTACTCCTGATAAGGCCCTGGAAAGAGCAATGTGAGATAAATTTCATGACACATTTAGAGCATAGAGTGGCCTTCGTACTGCAGATGTTTGGCTAGGATAAAGCGAGAACTCTGGTTTTTAAAATCTGCAGGCTCTGGGAATATGTGCAAACTCAGACCTTTGACTTGGAGCAGAGCTGAGGTGCCCTCACTGAGTCACAAGCTAAATGAGCAGAAACAGGGATGGTGGGTACCCAGGCTGGAGGACTGCCTGAAAACAGCAAAAGCCAGGCCAGCAGGTGCCTGGATGTGTGCTCTGCCTGTGGCCCACACTATTCCCAGCTGGTATGAAGAAGAATGGAACTGTGCTGGTGGACTCGACGTCCAGGGATGGAGATGCTGTGTGGACAGAGGACAGGACATCAGGGGGACTCACACAGCAGTGGGGGAGGGTGTCTGCTCTTGGGTGGATCCATAAGTGCTTGGGGAAGTCAGAGATCATCTTCAGTGCACTTTCCTCACATCTTGTGGTCCTTCTGGCCTTTTGTAGACCAGATGGTCATTAACCTTGCACATATGGGACCAAACCTTGGCTGGATCTCAAAAGCTGACTTGATCTCAAGGCATCATTTGAGGTCTTTCTTCAAAATTGAATTCACTTAGTCAACAGGGTTTTGTGTTAAAAGTAAACAGGTGGAAAATAACAGATCATGTTTTCAGACACCAGCCAAGAAACAGCATCAACCTACGCATCACCAACTTCACGGAAATGGTCCACATGGTTCCAATCCCTCTACGTGCTCTGGCCACTCCAGGATGCGAATAGTTTCTAAATGATGTGTATACTCTTTTGCAAGGTCCAAGGCCAGCCGGAGGGGCTCTGCCTGAGTCACAGAGGGAGGGGCTAGAGAGCCTGGTTGCACACACAGATGTTAAGGATCAGCCTGAGCTCCACTCACCCTCTCAAGTGGTCACGCTAGCTCTCCAATCCCCACCTTTGCAGCCCACCTTCCTGAAGGCCTCGCTAGCCTTGCCCTTCCTCTTCAGTTCATTTTCTTTCCCCTTTCACAGGTCCCCCTAGGAGGGAAATGAGAGTTGGGGGAAGTGGGCCAAAGAATCTTCTTTCTGCTGGAGAACCTTGCTCTGAGATCCAGAACTCCCACATGGACCATGGCAAGCTCTTTCCCCTCCGTTGCAGAAGCCCTCAGTGCAGTTTAAAGAAAATCTACTCCATGTGTTTCTGATCCATCACCACACAGCTCATCCAAATGCTGGGTTTTAAGAGTTTGTAGATATGCATGATGCGTTTGGAGTCAACTTTACAAGCTCTTCACGCTTTCATTTCTGTACAAGGAGGAAGCCAGGCTGTGCCAAGAGTGCATGAATTGGCGTCTCCGAAGGTTCACATTGGGTCTGAAACATCGAAGCCAGAGGGCTGAGTGAAGGCTCAGCCCCAAAGAAAATGCTCTCATCTCTGCCCAGATTCAAAGGAAGCTTTCATCGGCCTGCTGAAGCCTTCATATCTCCAGCCTTTGCCTGTTTCATGCCCATTCATCTCCGCTCCTTGGGGTGAGGGGGCATCTGTCCTAGATCAGGCAGAGAACTGATGACTGTGCCTTTTGCTTTCTGGGTTTTGCATGAGCTCTGGAGCAGGTGCAGTGGATCCCAAAGCTAACAGGTGAATTGGCCCCCAAACTATCAACATGTAATAGTCTCAACTGCTGAGGGTAGGGACAGAGGACCATTCATGAGGATCTGAATTCAGCCCCTTGCAACTGAGTGGTAGTAGCCAAAAAGCATGGAAGGAAGCACGGTGTTTCTAAAGAGCAAAGAGCTAGGGACAGAGAAAGGTAGGGACAGCAAGGCCACCAGCAGGAGGATAAAGCAGGCTGCACCTCTCTCTCTTCTTTAGTGGGAGATTTCAGCAAGAGCATGAAATGTGTTTCTCAGGTATGTCCAGATCTTCTACCTGGCTTCACATAGGCCATGGTGATTATGCAAAGAGGCAAATATGTGCATCACCAAGGCAGGTGCAAGATGCCAGCACCATTCTCATTTCCTCCCAGGATACAGTGGGAGGCTGCTGGTCTCAGGAGCCACTGGATCTGGGTTTGGGTCATGAGTCTACCATGTAGAGCCACACTGCACCTTGCTGCACATCTGGGATTACGGGAAGGATGCAAGAAGCACCCAGCTGTTCTGGAAAGAGTACCACCAGCAGAATGTGGGCCAGGGCCATGCTTGGCAGGTGAGAGGGTTGTATGGCCCTGTGCTTTGGCTGGCTGAGATCACTGGCTGCACTCTTGGAGACTACTTTCCACAGTGGCTGCCAGGCCTGAGTCTATCTGAAGGGAGTCAAGGTGGGAGTCTTGAGGGATTGCACAGTGGGTAGGCACAGATCAGGGAAGGAACCCTAAATTTGGTGGCTGAGACTTAGGCTTGAGTCATAGCTCAGTGACCCAAAGGCAAGTTGTTTTCGCTGCTTTATTTGGATAGAAGAGGCTTATGGGAAGGATTACATAAGAAAAGCAACGTGGAGGCAGCAGGAGCCACAAAGCCACTCCTCTTGTGAATCCTGCAAGTGCAGAGGTGAGGGCCCACTACACAAAGTGATGGGGCTCACCACCACTGCTAGCAGGAAGCCCCTCATTGCACCAGCCAAAGGAGCTAGCCAGCCCTGGGCAGCGCGAGGGCAGCGCAAGCCAGCCCGGGCAACTGTGCCTGCAACTTTACAACCCACATTGTTATCAAAAGTCCACATCAAAAACAGAAACCTACACTGGCTACCTAGGAGTCGGCAGATCGGTCAACAGAAAGAGGACCCATTCTCAGAGCGCACAAGTCCCTCTGCTGCACCTCGGCACGGGAGAGTCACTTTCCTTGGTAAGCCTCACATTGCTGTCTGGAGATCCAGCTGTGGGTGGGAATGCAGGACAACACAGCACCAAATCCCAGGCACCTGCTCGGCTCTCTGCACTGACCTTAGTCTTTTTCTTCCCACAATCAAAAAGGCAAACTCATTCCACTTTTTCTCAAGGCTGGCGCAGGTCTTTCTTAATATCTTTGGCCAAATATACAAAAGAAAAGGTGGGTGTCTGGGGGGCCATACTGCAGCTAGAAGAAAGCCTAGAGCAGGTCTGGGCTCCTTTTTGTTGTTGTTTGAGACAGGATCTTTCCATGTAACCTAGGCTGGCCTTGAACTCACTGCATAGCCCAGCCTGGCCTCTAACTCCTTGCAATCTTCCTGCCTCAGCCTTTCCAGTGCTGGGATTACAGGGCTGTATCAAAACACATGCCTGGATCCTGGTGCATTTTAATTGCCCTGCTGATTCAATATAAAAGCCCATGTTGCTGTAGGGCTTCTCTGCCCCCACACTCAGGTGGAAGGCTATAGGAGGAAGACCCATTTCCTCATGGGCTCCTAGCAACTCCAGAAAGCCGCCCTCCACTCTCCCCAGCATGTTTTGCTTGTGAAGGCCCTGCCAGCAGCTAACAGAGCCCCTATTCACTGCCACCTCTGGAGAGGAACAGAGAATTTCACTCTTGCATGCACCGGGCTCACCAAAAGCAGGTTTACAAAGAGTTATTTTCTTAAGGACAGATTTCTTCAAATTCCATTTCCTTCTCTCTCGCCTGGCCCCAGCCCCCAACCCTGTGATTGAATCAGAGGCTCCGTGGCCAAGCTTTTCTTGGATCTCATGAATCAAGATCAATAAATATCTAAGCCGGAGCACGACTCGCCCCTCTGCTTTGCTGTGCTCTGGAATAAGGAGCCTGGTGTGTGCGACCCAGCAGCCTCAGTGGGAGCTTGCCCTTTTGCCACACACGTCATGTGTGGTCATGGTACCCAGAGAGGACAGAGTCTCCCTGGGGAAAATGACCCCCAAGGGGTCTCTCCTGAGGATAAGGAAGGGGCTTCCACTAGTCTAGGACTTCCAGAAAAATTCTCAGGTCATGTGCTTGGTCCAAGTTTTCTTTGGGAGGTGCATGAGACATTTCAAGTGCAGTTACTGGGAGGAGTTCCTAAAGACCACCACGATTCCTTGAAAGAGCACAGAGTCTATACCACCAGCCCCTTCCTTTAACCCACTCTGATCAACTCACTGCCTCACAAAAACTGCCCCGTGGCCGCCATCTTGCCAAATCCTGGGGCCATTTATCCTCATCTGACTTCACTGTTTGGCTGGCTCATTACCCACCCTTAGTAAGCACTCTTCCCTCACTGTCCCCATAGAATAGCAGGGACCCCAGGGTTCCTCCCTCCTGCACTCCCAGCCTAACCCTCCTCTTCTTCCTAAGCCAGGGAGGTGGGGCCCATTCGCACAGGCCCATGTGTGATGTCTTTAAATACCCAATGTGCCATTACTCTCTGACCATTCAATTCCAGTCTTTCCATGCTGGGCTCATTCAGACCACCATGTGGACATCCACCTGTAATCTCAGAATCCAACTCTGAACATGACTTCACATCAGCCATCCCCTACCCTATGGCAGAACACACCCTGACCTAACATGCATTCACCTCTCTATTTTATTAGTTTTCTTCTAACAATCAAAAATCACTTTAAAAATTTTTTTACTTTGTCTCCTCTGCAAGATGATAAATGATACAAGAGAAGAAACTGCATTTCATATTTAGTCCTGAGCTTGTAGCCCAAGGAGATAGCCACTCAAGCATCCAATAAGTGTTTAATGAACAAATGAATAAAACAACACTGAATTTTGCAATGTGAATGTGATTCTCTTTGTGGTTCACTTTAGAACTATAAAATGCGTGTCTGTAACACTCCTCCACACATGACAAGTTCTTTTTTTCACAGAGAAATTTCAGTCTAAGAAACTTGGCAAAACAGTGTCTTGCTAAAATTTAATAAACTTGCTTTATTTTCATTGTAGTTTTAAATATAGCTCCTTTCTACTTATGGCAAGCTTTAATGGTTATACACACAGTATAAAGTTTCCTTTGAATTTTATTGATGTAAGCTGTATGAGCGAAATTGATTTGAAGAATGTGCTAAATGAATAAGGGAAGCTGGGCATTGGCACTGGGTGGCTGTGGGCAGGAAGATGCTGCCCAGGACTGCAAGTGCCAGGGTTAAGGGCCAGATGTCCTGGGCCACACAGATTATGGACTCAAATTCATTTGAATACTGGATTTGAGATGGGTACATCCTGGTAAATTCATTCTAAGTCAAAGCGTGTTTTATACTTCCAACCTACAGCACATCCTAGCTTGGCCTCAGTTGCCTTAAATGTGCTTGGAACATTAAATCAGCCTACAGTTGGGCAAAATCATCTGACACAGCCTGATTTCCAATACAATGTTGATGTCTCTTGTAACACAGTGAATGCTGAACTATGGTCACCCATGCACCAACCATCTTAGAGTCAAAGAAGCTGAAGTTGGATCATCGTCAACAGGGTGAGTGTGTGTAAGATCCCAGCTCGGTGGCTCCAGCCCATCTGCAGAGAAGTAATCCTGGCCACCTGGCACCTGCCATATACACCAAACCAGGGCAGAAGCAACAGAGGTAGCTGGCTCCAGCCCCAACACCTCACACATTCGCTCCAGACCCCTCTTGTTATGAAAATCACACTGATCCCTCGGCTCATCTGCTGGTGGTTCTGATCAGTACAACTGAGGGTGGCCCAGAGCAGCAAGACCTCAGCCTGTTGGGATCTCTCGCACTTCCAGCCTTGGGCTCTGTCCGTGGCGACTCACTGGCAGGAGAAGTTCTCACCTGTCCCAGGTAACAACTCTTGGGGCTCCGCAGCCAAAGAAGACCTTACATTTCTGAATTATGAAATGTAGCCAGGCTCCAAGATGTCCCACCAAAGATGAAGAAATTGATATAACCCCAAAGGAAGGCCTTTTCCAGGAGCCACAGAGCAGAGACACCCCAAGGCACCCACTCCAGGTCTGTGGCAAAGGGACAAAGTCCAGACCTATAGGTCACTGTGGGAGGAGCACAGTGAGGAGGCAGGTGTAGTGGAGTGGCACAGGACCATCTGGGTGCCAAGGAAGGAGCGCCTCTTAAGCAGCTGCTCCGATATTTCCCAAGGCATGCGTACACACAGGGACCAGTCCCGAGGGAGAAGAAAAGGCATGGGAAGCTCAGGGTGTTGTCTTCCAACCCTGTCTGAATACACGGTCCTCCGTCTCCGAGGACTGACTTCCCTGGCTGTGTTTTGCCTCTGAGGGGCAAGTGAGCAGTCTATGGGCACTTAATCTTGTGCTCATTTTGGAGTCCCCTCCCCATCCCTTGGGCAAAGTGGTGGTGGGTGCTGATTCTGGTGGAGGAACCACCAGAACCTAAGGAGGAGGAAGGGATGGAATAAGAGAGGAGAGAGGGAGGGAAGCAAGCCCCCTGAGCTCCCACAGGCTTCTGCAGGGCATAAGCCAAAGAGATCCAATGGCTACACCCACCCCCTGGAGCAGGTGGGGGAACCTCCCTGCAAGGCCTCTTGCTCTCTGGTGGTACTGGGGGATAGGAGGGGGAGGTTGGACTTGCAGGGGAATCACTTCCCTGACCCTGTGGCTCTGAAGCACCCTCCAGGGAGCCACTGGAAAACCAAAGCCAGATGGTTACAGAGAGACAGGACCCATTGGTGTCAGTGCCTTGCCATGCTGTGTTACAGAGCTGCAGGCCAGGAGTGTCCAGAACCACTGCCACCTCTGCCCTGTGCCTTGGCCCCTCTGCCTGGAGGAACATCACCTGGGGCCTGAGTGTCTCACTGTCTGTGGGAAGAGCTGCCCAGGGGCAGCATAGGGAAGCCAGGACCAAAGCACATGGGGATAAGCATGGGCCTAGGGACAGTACAGCCCTGACTGAAGGGGTGAGCAGCAGGGTGCCACTGTGCCCTCTTTGTATGTCACCATCAGCCAGCAGGGAACACGGGGAGGACCTTGAGTGGAAAGAACCCATTAGGACCTGGTGCTGCCTGGCTCTTGTCCTGGGACATGGGTGCCTGGCTGGCACTTCTGCCTGTGCTCTCCCCCGAGCCCATCTATACCCTGCCCTGCTGTTCCTACCTATCTGTATGTCCAGCCTGGAGCTTGGGTCTGCCCAGACCCCAGACAGGCCCTCAGCCTTGCTCTGTGCCCTCTTGCCCTCTCTCTCCAAGGACCCCCTGCCCTGCCCACCCCAGGCCTCTGCTGGGGTGCTTCTTCCACATAGCCATGTCTTCTCCAAAGGCACTGGAGTGGGGGCCACCCTGCACCTGCACCCTCCCTGACCCAGCTCCTTCCTGCCTTTGTCTGGGCCTCTGTACCCTCTCTGTCCCTACAGCCCACATTCCTCAAACCTTCAAGGAGGGAAGAGTTAGAAACTGTCACCAGAGGTTTGAACAAGGTGGGACAGGAAACTCGAGGCCCCTCCACTCTCACATGGAACTCAGTGGCTTTTGTAAGTCAAACTTGCTGAGGTTTAATTTTACGTACAAATAAGCCCTTTCCTTTTGACATGGAGTCCAGGAATTTTGATAAGTGCATACAGTCATATAAACACTACCACAAACAAGAGGTTGAAAATTCTCATCTCACCTGATTACACTCCTATTTCATCACGCACTCCATGTAGAATGTCCCTCATGCCCCTCCATCCTTAAACTTCTGCTTCCATCCTGAGTCTCCCTGTCTCCATTGAATCACCTTCCCCTGGGTATTATACAAATAGAATCTTAGAATACATTGTTTTTGCAATCAACTTCTTTCATGCAACAACACATTTCAGATTCAGCCACATTTCTGCTCTTTCTCTTTACTGGAGAGTAATATTCCATCGTGTAATGCTCCACAACTCCTTTATCTTCTTAACATATTGGTGATCATTTAAGTCCAGGTTTTGGTCATTATGCCTAAGGCAGCTATAAGCATTTGTGAACAGTCTTTGTATGGAGTTACATTTTTACTTCTCCTGGGTAAATATCTAGGGGTAGGATTACTGGGCCATGTGACTGGCTTATTTATAATTTTATAATAGTGACATATCTTTCCAAAGGGTTGGCACCATTTTGCGACCATATGTGAAGGCTGGATGTCCGCATCAGCCTTTGTTATGGTTATGATTCTTCCCATAGGTGTGTAGTGTGTGCTGGATATTTGAGTCTTTTTCTTCTAATGTGCTTTGTACCTGCTTCTCAGTTCTATTTCATGAACCACTGGAAGACTTTCATTAGATACACCCCAGGAAGCAGGGAGCCAATGGCCAGCACATCTCGAAGCCCTCAGCCAGAAGGCTGTGTGGTCTCCCTGTTGCATTTCTTGTCGGCTAGCCTCATGATCAAGGTTTCTGTGGTTAGATCCATTCACACAAGACCACTGGGTCTTCTCAGGGCCACTGTGTGATCTGGAGCAGTTATTCAGCCTCTCTGTGCTGCAGCCTCCCTATCCACACAATGCAAAGAACAATCTCAAGCTCTCCCAACCTCATTAGCAGTTACAAATCCTCTTGGTTTTGAAAATATCCTAAGTTGGAAATGGATTTAGTCCATCTAACCTACCAAACATCAGAGCTAGCCTAGCCCACCTTCAATGTACTGGTAAGGTTTATATCAGCCATTGATATAGTTGACAAAATTGTCTAATAAAGTGTTAAACATCTCATACAATGTATTAAATACTGAAACTTAACATGAAGCATAGAATGGTCAGCTTGTATGCTTTTGCATCCTCGTAAAGTAAAAAAAATTGCAAGTTGAACCATCCTAGGTTGGGGCCATCTGACTCAGGAGGTGACTTGTGATAAGTGCCACCCTGATTGTCCTTGTGGTGGGGTCACCATGTCTGCTCTAAGGTTGCTGTGAAACTAAATGATGGCTGCAGGAAAGCTCCTGGAAGTGCAGGTGTTCTTAATGAATGTGTGTGACAGTTGGTGTCATGACAGCAGGAAGAGGACAGGCCCTGGAGAGATTGGACCAAAAGAGAGATGTACAGAATAACCTTCCCCTCAGAATTGCCTGGGAAGGAACCAACATGCAGGGAAAATAGAGGGTCCACAGGCATCCATTGTCTAAGGCAGAACTCGGGCATGGGCGACATACCTGAGACAAGAAGTTCCTCTCATCTGGCACCCTGCAGAGCTGTGTCCCCAGAGCTCAAAGGTGCCTGTCCACCTTCACCTTAACCTTCACCTTCATCTGACCACACTTTGGTTGGCCTTTGCTTTGTCACCATGTGGCTTTCTCCCCTCTTTTTCCTTCTCCCTTCTTTCTCTTTCTTATCTACACACACAGGTACATACACCAACTCCACCTGGCCCATAGGAAGGGGCTGTTTGCTGGTAGCCTCTGGGTCCTCCCCTGCCTGCCATGTGGTATATGTACTGCAATGTACATGGTCGGACTACTGCCCTCACTCAGTGGGCCTGGCACACAAATGTTAGAAACACAAAGATTTCCAGAGCCAGGTGTTCTTCTTCAGCTGGAGCCACAGGCACATCATTGGCCGGAGGCCACCTCCTCAGACAGCCCTGGTGTCTGGAAGGCTTCAGGCAGAGATAGGCTGGCAGGTGTGTGTGGCCCCGCAGGGGATGGCCCTGTTTGGCCACGGTGGAAGGAGGCCACACAAGGCCTGTGGCATTGAGTGGCTGCCAGCCTCAACTTCTGTTCAGGAAATCAGGAGTACTGCCTTCCTATCAGGATCTTGTCAAAGTGAATTTGCATGTAGACAGAGTCCAGGGGCCTCAAGAACTTCCTAGAACAATCTGAGAAGGAGAGAAATAAGAGGAAGAGAAAGAAGAAGGTAGGAAAGGGAGGAGGAAAGAGAAAGAAGGAGGAAATATATTAAGAATGTATTGCATATCATGCCAACAAATTATGGAAATCTGTCCAAAACCTTTGATACTGTATGGGCACAAAGGAAGCATTGTGGAGTTGCTTCCCTTTTCTACCCTGAGACCAGGTCTTCACCAGTTCCAGTTCAGCAATGAGAGCAGGTGGTGTGCCACAGGATGTGAGACCTGTGTTCAGTGGACATCTCTCTGAGCCTGTAGCTGCAGGAGAGCAGGGCCAGTCCCCCCGATGTCCCATGGACCGTGCCTGGAAACTCAGGAGGGCTCTGCTCATCAAACAGCTTTGCTGAATAAGTGAAATGAAACTGTAAGCAAAGGAAACCCCTGCAGGTTCCAATCCCCACAAATATCTGAAACAGGCTGCTACCGAGGTGCTTGGTGACATGTGTGGTGAATGGGGGCAGCCATAAGGATGTGCTAGGTGGTGAGGTGAGGCCAAAAGGCCCTGGTGAGTGGGCTGCGGTGTCCCGGTGCTCAGGGAAGACACATTCCCCAGGGGACATGGCCTACATGGCCATAAACCTGCCAGGGGCCACTGCCTGACTGACTCACGCTGTGTGTGTGAGACCTGTGACAGTGGCATGAGGGGCAGAGGCACGCTGAGCTGAGAGTTGTTAGTTTTCCTCAAGGATGGCCTCTGTTATGAGAGACCAAGCAGGTAGGGAAGGAGAGCCCATCGCTGTCCCTGAGGGTTAAATTTGGCTCCCCACATCAATTTCTCCCACGGTGGCATCCAGGATGGAAACAGTGCCTCCATTCCAGAGAATCCTCATGGCACTTGTCAGAAAGAGCAAGGAGCCTTCATTCAAGATGACTGCAATAGGGAGGGTGATTGACCCCAAGTCCAAAGGCCAGGTGGGGGCTCAGGGCTTCAGGCACGATAGAAAAGTGCAGGTAAGAGCCTGGTTGGGTGTGAGGGTGGGGGAGAAGGAGTTTGGTAGTGTATACTGTCTCAGTGTGGTTTTTGTTGCTATAACAGAGTACCTGAGACTGGATAAGTGATAAAGAAAAGAGGTCTATTTAGCCCACAGTTCTGGAAGTGGCCATATCTGCTTGGCTTCACACTGCTTTGTGCGTGGCAGAAAGAAGGGCAAGTGGGCAAAGAGAGGAGGGGACAATGGAGCCTTTGTGACAAGCCTGCCTTGCAGTCACTAACCCACTCTTATGCAGACTGCCCTGATCCCTTCCCCAGGGCAGAGCACCCATGACAGAACACATCTTAAGAGTGTTACAATGGCAACCTGAGTTCCGAGCTGAGTTGTGCTGGGGACCAGACACACATCAGAACCACAGCAGGTATGAAGAGTGGGAAGCACCTGCATTTGCTGGCGTCATAGGATTCTCTGCTGTCACTGGGCTGGACAAGCTGAGAGCGGGCTGCGGGCAAGGTGTGGTTTACTGAGGGCTGGGGAGGAGCTGTTGAATAATTGGTCAGGGAGGGAGTTGCTGTCCCCTTGTGTCTGGGGCACAGGTTGGACTTCGGGACAGAGCAAAAGGACTGTGGCAGTCACTCAGATATCACTCAGCCACCAGGCTTGTAAGGCAGCCCACGGGCTAGGGGAGGGGTCTGGGGAGGTGGCAGAGGAGGGCTGGGCCCCAAGGGCCAGTGTGTGTTCCAGTCGAGGGAGTCAGATGGGCAACAGGGGTGGGTGACAGCATTGCAGCCATGGGATCCCTGTGAGCCACCATCCCTGACATTTAGAGAGAGAAGCAAGGAACAGGGCAGCATCTTGGCAAGGGAACATGGACTCTGAGACTGCCAAGGACTTTGTCAGGAGCCAGAAGCAAATGAGCTTGAGGCCCACTGGGTGCAAGATGAGGGCTGTCCTGGGCTGTCAGAGACTCCACAGGGCCCGTGGCCCATTGTAGGTGCTGGAGGGACACTGCAAATTGCCTAGAGCCATAGAGCACCAGGCTGCACTTGCTGGAGTCCTGTCCTTGGTCAGATTCTCCTTTTGGTCCCTGAGAGTGACAGCCAGCAGTGAGGAAAGGACTGCATCACCACACATAGGTGAGCTTCCTCCCCAGCTTGGCCCCACTGTGGCAGCAGCGTGGACGAATGCCTCATGCTCACAAACCTGTGTTTGAAAAAGGCAAGGTTTCGTGACATTTCTGCCCTGGTATTCCATTTCTGGGAACCTAGCCAAAGTAAACAACATTAAACAGAAAACAAGCTTCATGACTGCAGATGTTCATGGCAGTGGTACTTACATGAGCACAAAACTGCAAACAATCTAACCGTCCCACCTCAGGGAATGAGGATTAAGTATGCTCTTTCATAATCTACTCGGAAGTATTTATTCAGCCATTAAAAAGGATGCTTACAAAATTCCATAAAACATGGAGAAATGTTTAAAATGAATGAAAAAGTAGGAAACAGTATTGCATACAGCACATGAATTTACAGCCACCCCTGTTTCCTTGGGGAATTTGGTTCAGGACTCAAAGACATTAAAATCTATGGGCAGCCAGGTCCCTTATATAACATGGTGCAATATTTACATAGAACCTACACTCAAATAGCTGTTATACTGTATTATTTGGAGAATAATGACCAAAAAATAAGACTGAAATATAGAGAATAAAATAAAATCTAAATAAAAAATTGAATGAATAAAGACCAAAAAATTTCGATGTTCAGTTCAGAAACAATTTTTACATTTTTTTCTTTTTCTTTTTCTTTTGTCTTGGTACAGGGCATTGAACTCAGGACCTTCTGCTTGCCAGAAACAATTTTTATTAGTACATGTTTGTAGTACATAGTGATTATGTTCATCACAGGAAGTTGGTCCAAGTACATAACACATCTTAATTCTTTTTATGTCTTCCTCCCCACCCCTCCCTTCCTCCTCCCTCCATCTCTCGGTCCCCTTTCCATTTGCAAAAGATCTGTCTCCCTGTTTCCTAGTATCTATCTTTTACTTTGACTTTAACTTAAATCATTTTGAATCCCAGTTGGTTGAATGTCTGGATGCAGCAAGTTGAGTGTATCTGTGCACAAGCAAGAAACTTCAATGCCCTCACAATCCCATTGCTTCACATGCTCCTCAGATATCCAGAAAGCCTAGTTGTCCCCAACATCACCCAGAAGGTTCTCCGCCAGGTGGTGGCACTGCCTGGCTCTGGTCCCTGTGTGCGACATCAAAATCCCCTGGCAGTGGAGTTGGATTTTGTACCCACTGGCCCCATTGCACTCCATTAGTCAGTGTGGGCTGTGCTGTGCTGCAGTAACAACTGACTATTCATTCTCACTGGTTGAGATCACACAGGGGATTTGCTAGCTCAGGTTATAAGTCCAAGGTGGGTTCTCAAACCTGAGATTCCACTCCTCACTGACCCCACCTGAATCCAGGCTACTGGACCTGATATGTTGGATCCCCTGTACACTGTAGAGGGGTGAGACTGTGGAGAGTCCACAATCGAATGCTCTGTCCCCGAAGTAACTCACATACTTTCACTCAGACCCCCGAGATGGAACCAGTCACACGGCCTGATGGGAAGGTCAGCCTTTTCCATGCCAAGAGGAGGTGGGAGGTGGCCACCTCGAGCAGCACAAGGGCCTTCCACAAGTCCAGTGCCACTGGGAGATCCCTCAGGAAGGTGCCCTATGCAGAAGGCTCAGCAGTGCCCCTCGAGAGCCTGGGGCACCTGAGAAAGCAACGGCTGTCACATGGTGCCAGGCTCTCCAGGAAGCAGAGCTAGTGATTCACATCCTGAACATTTCCTCTAGGGTACATGACGGGATATGCAGGGTTCCCACCAAACAGCCCCAAGGCTCCATCCAGGCTGGCTGTCTGTGAGCCCCCTCTCTTGTCTGCAGGAAAGGAGAGAAGGCTCTAACTCAAGGTGGTGTGGGTGAATTTACTGAGCTTGATTTCATTCTTGGCACTATTAGGATGAAGAGTCTAAAAATAAGTGAGAAAGTAAAATAGAAGCAAGAGATCCAGGCTTGTTACAGAGCCACCGCAGCTAAGAAAGCCAGAATTTCTCCCCCTCCCCACCGTCTCTCATCTCTTATCTCTCCTGTTTGACCCTGTATCTTTGCCTCTCTGTTTCTGAATCTCTGCTCCTCTGTGAGTGCTTTTCTCCCTGCCCCTCTCCTTCTATTTCTCTAGCTCTCTGACTCTATCTCTGTTTCTTCTCCACTCTGTCTGTCTCTCCCTCCCTCTCTCTCTCCTTTGTCTCCATTCTGTCCCACAGCCATGAAAGCTCCGTCTATTTTTCTGTTTGGTTTTATGTTGTAGGCCTGACTGTTGTTTTCTCCTATCACCAGGGCCCTGTCCCTGCCCTTGCCGCCCCCCCCCCTCAGGTGCCAGGCTCAGCTCCTTCATGGGCTCCGAGGGACTCATCAGAGAAGTCAGGGATGGAGACGGGATTAGCCCCAGATGGCGGTGTAACAAAGCTTAGTGACTTAGAAATCACAAATGTATCATCTCATAGTTCCTGGGGTCAAGACCCTGGATGCAGGCCTCCTCTTCCCCAGGCCTCACCCGGTGTCCACCAGCTGCA
Organism: Heterocephalus glaber; assembly: GCF_000247695.1. The sequence goes on along the minus strand of NW_004624990.1, from coordinate 130,193 downwards.
GGCTAGTCTGCAGCTCATTCCAGGGGTTGGCAGCATTCCCACTTCAGTCAACACACTGAGGTCTCTGTTTGCTCAATGGCTGTCAACCAGAAGCCACTGTCAGCTGCTGGAGCACCTGGCCACGCCTGAAACAGAACAAATTGCGATCCATCCAGAGCTCACCTGATGAGGTCTGGCCCACCCTGGGTCACCTCCCTTTTTTAAAAAGCCAACTAACAGTGGGTCTTATTATGTCTGCACAATCTCTTTTGTCAGATAATGTACCCTAATCACAGGAGTGACATTGCACCATATTCACGGGTCCTTCCCACATCCAAAGGACAAAGATTACACAGCAGGTACACCTGGGCAAGGACTCTCTGGTCACTTTAGAATCCTGCCCACCCCCAGGGTCCTCTCCTCCATCATAGGACTTAGGGCACATCCTCCAAGCAGAGCACAGCCTCCACGCAGGGCACAGTGAGCTGTCTTGGGCCACTGCAGAGAGCCACATCTCTGGCTGGAAAAGTTCTTTGTCACGTGAAGGTCTTTGATTGGAGGGGTCTCCTGCAGCTCCAGGCAGGGGCTGGAGCAATCAGCAGAGAGACACCCAGTCCCCAGGCCCTGCCTTCTAAGGAAGTAGACAGACAGAGGATCGGAGCAACCTAGGAATGCAGGGCCATGGGCCCAGGCAATGCCACACACAGAGATCAGCAGGTCTCAGATCCCTACAGCAGTCACAGTAATATTTTCTTCTCACCAGGCAGGGGAAGCAGAGCATAGGGGTCGAGAAGTGGTGGCAGATGTGCATGGGGTCTCCTCAGATGTCAGAGCCAGGCCTCTGGCTGGACAGGCCATCTCCTGGAGGTGACCTTGCTCTCGTCCTGGCTGCAGGGCTACTTTGCAGGGACAGGGACCAGACTCAGTGCAGAATCCAAATCTCTACTGAGGGACCTGAATGTTGACTGTGAGGCCCAGCCACTGTCCTGGGCAGGAGCTGGGAAGGTGGATTCTAGTCCCACTTTTCAGCTCGTGGTTGGCCTAGAGTGAGTCACTGGCCCTTATCAAGCCTCAACTTCCCCCTGGGCCTGTCAGCATGAGTGTAGGATGCAAGGAGGCCCTTCAGGGGAGTGAGTGCTCCGGGACAACACATTTCCTGTTCCTGGGGATCGCTCTGCAGATGCAGGAGACAGTGGATGCTCAGCCTGGCTCTGCGAAACTGAGGCAGGGACCATGGCAGGGGTTGTGGAAAGGTGATTCTCCAATCTCTCCCTGGCTGCCTACACTGGGGAAGTGAGACATGGCCCTGGCCAGCAGAGCCTGAGCCACACACTTGGTCCTGGACAGCGTTTGCAACACGGGGTGAATGTGCAGGGCTCGGGCCATTGAGGCATCACACAGGGACTCAGGCCTGAACACCATTCCCACCTGACTGGTTGGTCCATGACCCTGGATAAGTCAAAGCTGTCCCTGTGCCTCAGTTTCTCCTCACAATGAGGAATTGGGCCTGGTTCTAAAATATTACTATGTAATCTGAATTCTAGGGCTGAGTCTCCCTTGTTCTGAGACAGACTGCTAGGACTTTAACCATCTTATTCTTATTGTTAATATTATCTAAAATCTCAGTATGTAAGAAGCACCATAGGTTTCCCTGTGTGAACAAGGTGTAGAGGAAGAATCTGCAAGGCAGAGCTTTAAGCTAGAGGGCCACACAGATGTGCTGGAAGACCCTACCACTGAAGATAATTGCCAGGCTGGTAGGGACACCACCAGACCCTCCCAGTTACAGAGAGCTTGGTGCCCAGGCTGCCATTTCTCTGCATCTCCCTAGCAGCCCTGGGTATGTGGGGGGGGGGTTCCCACTGGTCTGCTCACTGAGGCTGGAGTGGGCACAGCTGCTGGGATGCAAAGCATGGAGACCAGAAGTCCCACCCAGTTCTGTGACCTGGATTTGCTGGCTATGGGCAGAGGGACAGCCATTGCCTTTCCATTGACTCAGTTTCCCACCCTGGAAAATGGACCAATGACACCACTTCTTCTAGAAGGGACAGGTGTTATGAGAGGAACTGTGTCCTGCTAACATTCAGATATTGAAGGAATGACCCCCAGTACCCCAAGATGTGACTGCATTGGACACAGGACAGTGAAACAGGTGCATAAGTGCAATGAGGTCATGAGAGTGGTCATCACCCCGCATAGCCAGGGTCCTTACAGAAGAGGGGATCAGGACACAGATGCTCACAGATGGACAGCCCTCCCTGTGAAGACACAGGGAGAAGATGCCCTCCACAATCCAGAGAGAGAGGCCTTGGGGACCGCACACCCCCACCCCCGCGCACCTGGGCCCTGCACCTCCCAGAATTGTGAGCATCCACTGAATCTCATGTCCTTTAAGTCACCCCCTGGGGTAGTTTGTGACTGCAGCAGGAGCAAGGCAAAGGATGAGATCGACGGCTCTCTTGGCTCATTCTCCTCAACCTGGGTGCCCAGCCACCCTGTGCCTGCAGCATGGTGCCAGCCCCCACCATGGCCACTGTGCCAGGAAGGGAGGTGGACAGTGTGCCCCAGTGAGCTTGTTTGGATTGCAGGCAAAGCTGCTGAGAGGCTTCGAGTGCCGCCACCTCATCTAACACGGTTCCACGGGAAATGTTGTTTCTAAATTATAAGGACTTAATTTTTCCAACCACAGCTAGGCAGTAAGTGACTCTCTGAAATGACAGATGGAAAGTTCAGTTAACATGTTTATTTTCTGGCTCTGCATGGCCCCACCTCCCCAGCATTCAGGGAGAGTCACCTCTGGTGCTCTGGGACCACAGGGTCACTGCCCTGAGTGGGGCAGCAAAGCGACCCAAGAGCCCCAGGCTCCAAGCCCTGGGCACAGCCAGCTCGGAAAGTCAGCAGAGCCACCCTGAGGTGGGAGTGGCCTGGCTTCCTCCCCAAAGTGACAAATCACAAGATCTGTGGCTGATCATGTGCAGGGCACTAATTCAGCATTCTGCTCATCTCTCAGGGAGACGCATCATTAGAACAGCCAGGACCTATGCAGCACCCTCTGCCTGCCAGCCCCAAACAACCTGGGACATAGGCATGATCATTATCCCTGTGTTATTTTCGAGGAAATGGAGGCAAAGAGGTTCTGCAACCTGCTGAGGTCACACAGGTAGCCTGGGGAGCCATGCTCTTGACCAGTCCTGCTCTGCTCCAGACAGCTTTATGGCAAACAAGGAGTTGGTGCTGGCTGGCTGAACGGTGAGCCTGTGGACACCAGACCTGGAGACCACAGGGCGGAGCTAAGCCCTGGACAGAAGGGGCAGGGCCCTCTCCTCACCACCATCCTCTGTCCCTTTTCCCCGAGTCACCGAGCAGCCACATCCCCTGCCATCTGGAGCTCTGACAGCTAGCCCCAAGGGAGGTCCTCAAGGTCAGGGGCCACGAGTGAGGGCTGACAGTTGTGGGAGGTGTGGACACTGGGCCATGCCTGTTGCGAGGACCTGAGGATCCAGAGGTGACATGAGCGGTCTTGGTCTGAGAAGTCGTCTTTAAGCAGGGAGAGTGACAAGATAAGATCATTCCAGTTGTTGGCAGGGGTCCCCAGAGACATCAGGGCACAGGACACATGTGCAACCCGAGGCCACCAGGGTCTGGAGCTCCTGCCATAGCCTTGGCAGGATCCCAGGGGAGCATGGGCATGCAGAGTGAGATAGACAGACAGATGGACCAACAAGGAAGGCTGCAGGGGCCTTCGAGAAGCTCTGGTGCCAAGCTGAGCACACTGGGCCTTGTCTGTGTGGAGCTGCCTTTCTTCCCACTATGGTAAAATTCACGGCTGTAACACTCACTGCAGCGACCACTTTTAGGCTCACAGTTCAGTGGGGCCAGATTCATTCCCAGTGTCTGTCCCCCCCTCACAGTCCCCTCTCCAGCTCACTACTCTGAGGGTTGGATGGCAGATGAGGGTGACTGTGCTCCTATGTGGAGCCAATCTGGAGCAATGAGGACCAGGACCACGACAGAGAATAGTGAGGTCACCCAGTGCTCTGCCTGGCTCGCACACCAGCCTTGGCCCCTACAGAGGCAATGAGGCCCCCTGGGCTCAAGGCTTAGGCGAGGATGTGCCTGGGAGGACCCCTGGGCTGCAGCGTCTCACAAGGCCCTCAGCAGGAGTCCTTGCAGTCCCTGCACACTGCTTTCTCCTACAGAACTGCAGGTGTTGGTCCCAGGTGGGTGGGAAGCCCGGCTCCTGGAATTATCTGGCATTCAGAGCAAAGTGGCCTCACAGCAGATCCTTTCAGCTCCGTCACAACCCACAGAGGCCTCAGCTGCAATGGAACAGCTCTTCAGAGAGGCCATACAGGCTCTTGCCACAGGGAGAGGACTGCAGGGATAGCAGCTCCCAGGGACAAGGACACTAGACAGCTTTGTCCAGTAGCTTTAGACCTGCCCCTCTGTACTCTGTCCAGGGGACCCAGCTAGGAAGGCCCCAGGAGTAGAGCCTGTGGCCATGCATCCGTGCTGGGAAGAAGTGGTGTCTCCCCTGCAGACCAGAGCCTGAGGGGCTGGAGCCAGGGTTGGTTGGTCTGAGTCCAGAGCCTGGCTGTGTCCCCAGCATGTCATGGCCATGAGAAGGCAAGAAGGGGCTAGGACACAGGCTCTCTGGAGCACTCTTTCCCTACCGCCATGCTGTGTAGTGTTCTTGCTGAGTGTCACCTCCTGAGCCTGGCACCCCAGTCTGCTGAGACCCAGTCCTGACATCTCCCCATTTCACCCACAGCAAGTCTTAGTCCCTCAACCCCTGGCAGCTGTGGTCTCTGCATCAGACTCTGACTCAAAGCCACCCAAGAGCAGCTCCTTCAGATGCCTCCCTTTCTCTCCCATAAGGTGCTGGCCTGCCATTCCTACTGTTCCCAACCCTAGCCAGCCCCTACTGGCTTTGTGCTACTTCCAGGGTTACGTCCTTCCCTCTGCTCTGTGTCCTCTCTGGTCCCTGGGCTTCCTCACAAGATGGTGGCCCAGGGTGATCAGGCAGTCCCAGCAGAGGGGTCCAGTGAGCAAGGAGGAAGCTATGTCTCTTTTTAATTTTTTTTTACTAGGCTTTTACAAAGAGAGGGGACATAGACCCCCGCTGTCCACACTAGGATGAAAAAGTCACATTGCACAACAGGATAGGTGATATTTGTGTGCCATCATTGGAAAATACATCCTCCCACAAGATAAATTGAAGAGAAAGTAACACTATATACTTGATGGAAGTTTTAATCCCATATGCAGTCAAGCCCATACCTGGCTCTAGGTACAGGTCACAATACAGCTCCCCACCAACACGTGACCTCCTACATATTTAAAATATGACATCCCAGGCTCTGTGACAGAGCAATTATTCCTTCCATCTTTCCTATGGGGTTCGGCTTTCCAGAATACTTGTGTTCTTGATTGAAATTTGAAAACTGAAAAAGAGCATTAGGTCCTAATCTCCATCAACAACTTCCTCCAGGCCAAGAACTCCCAAGTTCCATGTTTTTCATTGCTGGGGGAATTTGGGCAAGTTGAAAGAGACCCTGTTTCTACTCAGGATCTCCATCCCATCCAACTGGAATGAAGGCTGAATTGTGGAAGGGAAAGGGGTATCTCATTGAAGACCTGTACTCCAAAGGAGAAAGCAGAAAATGCCCATCTTACTTATTCTGAGCACCTCGGCCTATGTAGAATGCTGAGTGTTAAAATGTTTGTTTACTGAACAATTTTAAAGACAAGAAAAATGCCATTGGTCCTATCTCTTTAATTTGAGATGAAGCCAGCAGCTGGGGGCACTGAGGTTAACTGAAAACAGGACTGCACTGTCCTCAGTCTAAACAGAAGGGAAAAATTAGTGCAAGCACCCAAAAAAGCATTTGATTATTTTTCTTTAAGTGCAAATAATATTTTTGGCCAGCAGAGCACTCAGGGCAGGCTTTTGCCTTCAGCAAATAAAACCTTGTTCAAGACCTAGGCTAGACTCACCATCAATTTAGTCTCTTTTAAAATTTTTATGACTTATTTGAGCCCTCCTAGGCAATTGAAACTGGTCTGGAACCTCTGGGTAACATCTGGAAGAAATGTATGTTGATACACGCCAAGAACAACTTTTAAATATCAATCCCCGGAAGCAGTGCCAGGGAAAGCGATATCGAGCCATCTTATCTGTGAGGAGAGCAGCCCAACCCCTGTGCAGCCTGTGATGTCCATGCTGATGTTGCCTCCCCACCCTCCCACCTCTCTGCGCTGTCAAAGTCAGAACAAACCCATGGAAACACACCTGGGAGTCCCTCGCTGCGACAGTACCCACAGTGACCAGGCAGGGCCTTGGCTTTTCTGGGATTTCTGGAGGGGCAGGCACACCATTTATCTGAGCACAGAAGGAAGAGAGACCCTCAGAGGAGCCTGGCATCTAGAACAGGAAGTGAATTGAGCATCTGGTGTGGTCTGTTCTCTGTAACACTGTTTCCAGCAGCCCTACTGGTCTGGCCTTCAGTGTGCGCTTGAAGGCCTACTGAGACAGGGCACTTGCCCTCACTACCTCTGGAAAATCTCCTATTTCATCAGGAGCCTGCTGGGCAACTCTTCCCAATACCAAGCTGGAGTATCAACCCCTTGCAGTTAGCCATGGGAGGCAATGCAATAAACACACACTTACCCCTGACAGAAAAACTCCTGGGGATGAAGCAGAAGGAGAAGCCACCCTCAGGGGTTATTCTTCATGTAGGTGGCTCTCTGCTAAGGGGCCACAGGATGCAGCAGCAGCACACAAGGCAGGCACAGGTCCTGCCTCAAGGGTGAGACATAAGGCCTGGGAGTTTGGGCTCCCTATGCTCTGGGAGGGGTAAGGACCATGGGTGAGCGGGGGAAAGGACACAGAAGGTTTTCCTCGCCTATGCCATGCTGCTGAGTTGCAGTAAAGTGAGGACAGGGCTAGGACAAAAGGCCGTCCATATTTTGAGGCTGGCTTTCAAGATTCAAGTCTCATGGGGATTTGGGGCCACCATATAGATGCTGCTCTTGTGCCATAGGGGTGGAGGCTGGGATGAGTCTCTGGAGACACCCATGTGACCCAGTCCCATCAAGCGGGGCTCCTCGGGATGCTGTGGGAAGGAGAGAGCTTGGGGAACCAAGTCAAAACCAGGGTGTAAGATGTCTGTCTCCCCATCCTGGCAAGAGATGCATGGCCTGCACCAGGCCAAGCTGGCCGTCTTTAGTTGCAAGGATCTGTGAAATGATGCATCCAGCTGCCACCACCAACACCTTGGTGCAGGGTTCTCAGAAGGAGGAAGGTGCTTGGTCAGGCAATCAACAGAATGAATGGGACACACACTACACAGACAGAGACTGCTGTGGGGTAGGGGTCCCACAGTGGGCACAGAAGTCTCAAGTCTGAGGGGCCCACAGAGCCACAGGGACAGTTCCAGCCTCAAAGGCAGTGCCCAAGGCCTGGAAGAGCCAGTGTTTCAGTTCAGGTCCAAAGGCAAAGAACCAGGTGCCCTTCTGTGTAGCCAGGGAGGAGGAGCTCCCACTATGGATGGGAGGTCAGCTTCTTTGCTCTGGTCAGACCCTCCACTGGCCAGATGAGACCCACCCACCGTAGGCACGACATCTGCTGTATGGATCAGTGTATAGATCTATGCTAATTGCATCCAGAAACCCTCACAGAATCATCCAGAATACTTGACGGGAATATCTAGTCACCCCATGCCCCAGTCAAGTTTATAGATAAAATTATGACAAAAAATAGAGGCTAAGTGGCTCTTGTGTCTGCAGAAAAATGTGTTATACACACACAATGTAATATTATTCAGCCATAAAGAAGAATGAAATCACGTCACTTGCAGTAAAATGGGTGGAACTGCAGGACATTATGTTAAGGGAAATAAGCCAGGCACAGAAAGACCAGGACTGCACGTTTTCTCTCATATGTGGAAGTTAAAACAAAAGGTCACTCTGAAGGTTGAGTACTGATTCCTAAGGGCTGTGGAAGTAGGAAAAACAATGGCTAGAGAGAAAGACTGGATTTGATCAGTGCACGCTGTATGTGTGCACTCAAATATCACACAGAAGCCTGTTAATATGTGAAATTAATATTCCTTATTCCAAAATTCTTAAATTTTAAAAAGACAACTGGAACAAGAAAATAGTAACTAAGGTCACTTGAAACAAGTTGATTTTGTGAAAATCATGAATTCATAACAGTGTTTAAAAGAGCAAAGTTAATATAATGTGCAAAAGAATGCGCACATCAGAATTTGTTGAAGTTTATTGTTTTAATAAGTATAAGAGTATTTAAGTTTGCTTTTACATCATTCTGTTAGTCATATGTCTATTTACAAAGCCTAGAGATATGTTTCTCACTATCACTGTAGATAAGCAAGAATAAACAAGGGACTATAAATAAGATAAAATAATTTTCCTGAACATGAATACTATATTATGGAATCATGTAATCAGCAGGTAGGAGTTAAGAAATCATTCGTTCTTTCAGTCCAATCACACAGAGAACCACGCAAAGTGTTTAATTAATCATTCCACAGATGATTAATTAGCTGAACACCGCACACACTCCATCTCTCATCTCCTCACACAAGGAACCGCTGGATGACCCACTAATTATAATGCAGCATTGATAAGGCATGAATAAGTTTCCAGTTAATATTTATAGACTAGGTCAATTTATCATAATGACAGGACAATCATTTAGGTACTGCCAGCCTTAAGAAATTTTTAAAAATACATCATTTCTGGGAAAGATACCAAGTTTCAAAACATTAGATCTTTGAATTTAGATTTTTATAAGGCAGAGGCTTAAAAAGCCCAGATGTAACAAATAGAACTTCATTACCAGAGAGGCTCAGCCAGTGATGTGGCGTGGATCACAGAGGACATGCAGACTTGTCCTAGTCCCAAATCCCTGCCTCCTCTTCTGGGATTCTTGTGCACCTGCCAAGGTCATTACTGAAGTCCCAGGTGAGTGTAAAACAATAAAACTTTACCAACAACCTAGATAGTGTGAAAACCCATTTCAACTGAAGGGAGTCATAATTGTTTATGTCTCAAAACAACCCCTAGTCAAGTTATGTTGTGGATAATTTGAGAAATTATCTCAAAATTCCATGCCTTGACTCAACAGAGGTTTATTTCTTCCCTGTGCTCTGGGGCTATCCCAGCTCAGCGAAGACTCTGCTAGACTAAGTCACTCAGGGCCCAGGTTGTGGGTAAAGCTTGGACATGTGGCCTTTCCAGTAATCTGTGTGGGGTTCTTAAAATTTATCCACAAACTCTTTATTCTCCTCCCTCCAAGACTTAGAGCCCGACTGTCCTCCCTTGAAGTGGGGACTCTCCTCAGTGACACTCACTTTCAATGAGTAGAATGTGCCAGAAGTAACAGCTTGGGGTCTCTGAGGCCAGATCATGGAGGCATCACGGCTTCATCCTTGTTCTGTCTTGGGTAACCTGTTCTTGGGAAACCCGGCTGCCCCACTGGGAGTACACTCAAGCTATCCTGTAGGAGGTCCATGTGAGCTGGGTCTGATTGCTCTTACCAACAGCCAGTGAGGACAGAGGCCTCATGCCGACAGCCATGTGAATGTTCTATTACATGAGCAAATCCTCCAGCCCTGGCCAAGTGTTGACCACTGCCTGGGCCTCCAGCTTGGCTGGAACTTCTTCAGAGGCACCAAGCCAGAATCACCAGCTAAGTCATTTCTGAATTCCTGACCCTTTGAAAATCACAGATAAGGAATGTTTGTTGTTTTAAGCTACTATGTTTGGGTGGTGATTTGTTGCGCAGTAATAGATAACTAATACCCAGAGACGGGGGAAAGAAGATTGGTGGTCTTCTTCTGTCTGATTTGTGAAGAGGCATCTTGAACTTCTGTGCCATTAGCCAGGTTTGCCAAGTTGTCAGGGGCTGCAGAATCCTCCCAGGTACTCAGTAGAGAGAAAACCCATATGTGGACACCCCCGCAAAGCCTCTGTTATAAACATTTAAGACACTACAGACAGGCTGATAATTTGTCTTGCATTTTTAATTAAATGTGGAAAGTTTGATTCAATAGATTAGTAAAAATGTATAAGTACTAGGAAATTTTAGTTGGGAGTGGTGGTGCACACCTGTAATCTCAGTACTCTGGGAGGCTGAGGCAGGAGAATCACAAGTTTGAGCCTAGCCTGGACAACTTAGCCACTTAGAAAGATCCTGTCTCAAAAAAACAAAACAAAAACTTAAAAGGGGTTGAGGATGTGGCTCCATATGAAAGTCTTGGGTTTAAAAATTAGGAAAATTTTCATTTATTATATTTATAATTGTGAAATTACATTACAAAGGTACAGTTACAGAAATGTTGATTGTTAACATATAAAAATATTTATTGCTTGTTAAAATCCCAAATTCCTTAAATTTTAATTAAATCCAAGATGTACAAGTAAAAACACTCTCCTCTATGCACAAAGGACCCTGGGACATTAAGGACCCTCTCAGCCTGGCTCAGCAAGAAGGGAATAGTAGATTCAGAAAGAAAGGGTAAAACCCTGGCTCTGAGAGCATTTCTAAATGGAGCCACTGAATTGCAGGTGGAACAGTGAGCAACAGGGGACTGTCCAAGCACCAGCCCTGATGGGCCAGCCCCAGATCCTAGTAGGGAGGTACTCCTGTTAGTGAAATTCTAGAAGAACACATCCACAGACCATTTTGGTTTTACCCTTGAACTACATGATATATATGAATTTATAGCTAAAAATGATACTCATGGGTCACTGACCTGGTTAGAAATAGGAAGATGGATGTCTCATTTCTTTTTCCCCTATATTTTCCCGTTATTTCTTATACTAAGAAACCTGGATAATACAGAAGGAAATAACACAAAGCTTGACTCCTTGATTGGATAATCAAATCATGACTCCAAATGTCGCTGTTATAATGACTCAGGAATGATCTAGGAGACTTTTAAGTTAAGAATAAATTATACTACTGAGAGTGTTCAGTAGGCAGGGCTGATATGCACCTTGTACCCATTTATTTAACGAATTCCTTCAAGGCCAGTAAAGGAGCCCAAGACTTCTCCTTTCCCTGTTATCCAAGCATAGATAGTCAAAGTCCAGAACTTGTCAACTGAGGCTCTGTGTGTGTGTGTGTGTGTGTGTGTGTGTGTGTGTGTGTTCCAACTTCTTCACCATCAAACAAATCCATTAGGTCAGGATCATCCTTTCTTCCCATTATCTTCCATATAAGATGGAGAGACCCAACCTCACCCTTTAGACCATCAACAAGAGCTCTGCATACGCCACATAGATCAAAGAGGCCTGCTTTCATTGACTCCAAGATGCATTCCCAACCATTAAGAAGGCCTTTCCATTTTTATTTCCATCTCTTTCTGTCTATAAACCACTGGACAGGAATCTGGAAGGAAAAAGAGGTAAGTTTTAGGCCTCACATTTCAGCAATTCTGGAATGTCAGCCCAGAATGTGACGTGCCTACGGGAAGCATGAATATAGTCTTGGGGGAGATGAGCCATGCAGTGCTTTGAACGAGAGCTTCAATAACCCTTCATCTGGCAACGGTCAGGCCACAAGGAAATCTGAGTGCCACACTAAAAGGAGGTGACAAACAGAGTGGCGATGAAGACAGAGACAGAGGTCACCTGGGAGGTGGTGGAGGAGACTGAAGCTAAGGATCCTGGAAAGCTGGAGATGGGATGGAGATACGTGGCTGGTCTCAGGCATCTGAAGGGTTCTGGGAGATGGGTGTGGACAGAGCCAGCTCTATTTAAGGAAAGAGAACTAAGCCTGTAATTGGCCATGCCAGGAAGGAAGGGAGACTCGTGGCCAGGCGGAATTCTCCAGTTGTGATGTCTCAGCATGGAATTTTCCAGCTCATAAGCTAATGAGACTCCATCATTGAAAGTGGCCAAAGACAGATTTGAAGGCCATTATTCAGGGCTAATGCAAACGATCCTGACCTGGGATAAATTGAGCTGGTGGCCTCCAAGTCCCTTCCTCACCAAGTCTGGCCCCAAATCTGGCTGGCCCAAAGGTAACAGCTTGGAGGTGAGCAGGGTGGGGCTCTACCCAAGGAAGCCAGCTCTAGGCTCTGTGGGCAGCAAAGATAATATGCACTAGCCTGTGGTCCCCTCTACCGTTAGCTATGCCAAGAACCATAAGTTCTAGCCTTGAAAGAAGGTTTGGCCACATAACCAGTTCCCACCAAGGAAATGTGCATGGAAATCATGCACTGCTTCTGGTCCAAAGTCATTAACCACAGCTGTTCCTGGTGCACATTCATTCAGGGAGTGCTTTGCTTCGTGCTGAGACAGAGGCCCAAGGAGGGAAACAGTGAACTGCTCAGCAGAGGAGAGATTCCCCAGAGAGCAGCTGGAGCTGGAGACACAGCTTACCTTGTGGAAGCAAGACAGAGACCCTTGCTGGGCTAACTCTCATGATCTGTTACTGCAGCAAAACTGAGCCTAACCAGCTTTCCAACAGAGGCAGTGAGCCTTCTGTTGGGTTGGAGAAGCTGGGGAGAGGTGGGAAGCAGACAAAGGAGCCTTGCAGCACTTGCTCTTGGCTACGTTCCTCTAAGGCACCCAAATGCGTCTCCTTCATGCCTCAATATGAACCACCTCCCCTGGCAGTGTTGGCAACCAGCCAGATGTGGGGAGTGACAGGAAGTTAAGCCAGGCTCTTGGCTCTGTGCAAAGACCACAGATTTCTTCTTTGGGAGAAAAAGGTGCCTTCCTTATATCTGCCGTCAAATAACATCTGGGTCTGCACACAACCTGCTGATTTTATAAACCAGCTCCTTCTAAGGAACCCACATGAGCCTTATTATAAAGATGCAGAAAAGAAGGACTCCCAGGACCCAGATGAGCTGGGCCCAGGTCCTTCCTGCATGTTTTCTCATAGATGGCAGGGTGTGGGGCTGTGTTTCTTCAAGGACAAATGAACCATGCAGACAGCCTGGGTTGGGGGAAGGCGGCTCCTCCTAAGCACACTCACAGCAGGACTCACCCTTGGCCACACAGCAGCTTTGATCACTGAGAAATTTCCACAAACACAGAGTGAAAGAGGAAGAAGATGGCTGGGTTTTTAACCTGATCCACACCCAGGAGAAAGGAGGATACGTAGCATTCAGCACAGTCTGCTTGGTTCTCTGGCTTCAAACAGCTGTTGGCTTTTCCTGTGTCAGTTTAAACAGTTGCACATTGTGTTTGATTCTATAACTTTTCAACACGTAATGAAGATGTGACAGTGAAAGTCACTTAGGGTTTACTTTACAGATGTGTTCGGGAGAGGATGCACCCAGGAAGCAGCCTTCCTGCCTTCATATAAATCCCTGCTCCCTTGCTTTCTTTTTCTATTTCCTGTGAAGCTCTGGGCAAGTTCCCCAGCCACTCTGTGCTTCTGTTTCTTTATGCATTTAACAGGTATAATGACAGCATCTATCTCCTATAGCTGTTGTGGATGAAATATGTTAACAGGTATAAGGCATTTGGAAAAG